>CAJNIZ010042562.1:0-62009 GCA_905231905.1 Symbiodinium pilosum | reverse complement strand
GTTCAAACACCTAAGCCCTAAATCCTTATATGCTGTCTGCCCATAGCCCTCGATGATGTACCCTTTCAAACCTATCCCTTAACTCGAAACCTCTGACTATGAACCCTCCAGTCCTCCTCAACCCTAAGCCCTAAACCCCAAACCCGAAACCCTAAAAGCCTGAAACAAAACCCCAGGCAGAACATGCTGCCTCCAATTCGGCCTTTGTCGTTCGCGCCTGAGGCACTTGCCTACTTGGGTTTTGACGGATTAGGTTTAGGGTTTAGGGTTCATGGTAAGTAAGTACAACCTGATTATTACAAGTACACTCGTACACCAAAGAGCTTATAATCTGGCTAGATGTGCAGTTATACTGGGTTGCTGTTAATTAAGGAACTTTTTGAAATTGATATAAAAAGGAAGCCCATTATTTAGTATACACCCATATGATGGTAACTTAACTTAAGTGCCTTAGCAGCAGACCAGAGTAGGGAGTTTCAAGGTCGGCTGAAGCAGGTGGGGGCTTAGCCACGAGGGTAACCCTAAACCTAGACCCTAATCCCGAAGCACAATCCCGACACACCTAAACACCCTGAACCCTAAACATTGAACTCTACACCCCAACCCCTAAGAACTTCAAACAATAAACCCCTAAAGACCTAAACACCCCAAAGAAGCCATCAAACTTTACAGCCCAAACCCCCCCAAAACCCTAAACCCTAAACCCTAAACCCATACACCCCAAAGCCCCCCTAAACCCAAAAGCCCCCTGAAACCTCCCAAAGCCAGCCTTCCGCTGCCTGGTGCTTGGAGCATGCTCCAGTTTGGCAGCCTCTGCTTCGCTTCCAGCCTGGTATCTTGGGTTCAGGGTTATATGGGGATAATGGAAAATAAAGTGGAAACTGCTATTTAGGGTTGAGGGTTTGAGGGTTTTAGGGTTTAGGGTATTGTGGTTTTTGGGTTGAGGGTTCCGGTTTAGGGTTGAGGAGTATAGGGCTTAGGGCTTAGGGTTGCGGGTTTAGGGGAGTGTGGGGGTCACCATAGGGGATTATATCCGGATGTTATGGGGTTTGGTGGTCGTTGTGTTTCGGATTTCGGGCTTGGGATTTAAGGTGTGGGACTGTAGAGTTTGGGAATTTGGGGCTTCGGCTGTAGAACGTCTAGAACTACCTAAACCCCAAAAGTATGTAAAATAATAGCCCTAAACCCATAATGATAACCATAAGGGCCATTATTTTACATACTTTTGGGGTCCAAAATCCTAATCCCTAAACCCTAATCCCTAAACCCTAAACCCTAATCCCTAAACCCTAAACCCTAAACCCAACTATTGTGTTTTGGATTTAGGGTTTAGCGCTCCAGGAACCCAACTCCCATGTGGAGATTCGCATTCCCTGGCGAGTGTAGAATGAAAATCTCTTTCACCTGGACCTCAAAGTATGTAGAATAATGGCCTTTTGGGCTATATTTAGGGGTTTTGGGCCATTATTTTACCTACTTTGGGGGGTTTAGGCATTAACTCCACCCCAAGCCCTAAATCCAAAGCCCGAAACCCGAAACAATTTCAAAGCCCTGGCCTCGAACTGCTGAATCCTGGAGTCCTGCACCCTATTCCCTGGCTGAACTGCAAAACCCTCACGTCCTTCCACCCTAAGCCCAAGCACCACGCGGTTTAGGGTTTAGGGTTTGGGGTTTAAACCTTTTACCTAAACCCTCATCTCTGAATCCCAAGCCCTGTCATTGCTTCAAATGCTTTGGTTAAGTGGCTTCCCAAAAAGAGGGCTACCATTTTGCGGGTCCCAATAATGAGTATAGTAGTTTGGGATCTACATTGGGGTCCTCTTGTTTATGGACACTAGCAAGGTACGATTAGGTTCCTAGACTCCTCTAGGACTCCAAACCGGACAGACCTCGCAAGAGGGACCCTAAACCCCTAAACCCTAAACCCCTAATGTTGGACCTCCTTTTGCCTACCGGCCCCCTATAATGAGTTTGGGGGCCGGCCTATTCAGGATCAGGGCAATGATTGGAAGGTCCCCTATAATGAGTTTCGATTTGGGGGGCCTAGAAATACAGGAAGGGTTCTCAACAATCCCTTTTAAATCAATCTACAGCTGCAGTCTCTGGCACATTCACAGACGAAGCTGGCGCCGGCACCGGCACTGGATCATGATCAGGAGCTGCAGCTGCAGCCGGAGTCTCCATGAAGCGAGTCAAGCCAGGTGCAGCTGTGGGCTTTGGTCTCGGCCTGGGCATGGCCTTCTGCTTGACTGGCGCCGCTGATGGCGCACTCCAGGGACCTCAGAAGGGAGCCCAGCAAAAACCTGTTGAGGATCCCTATTTTCTATTTTTCGGAGGGCCCTAATGTTAGGGGGGGGGCCTTATTAAAGAGGGTCCGACATTAACCCCTAAACCCTAAACCCTAAACCCCTAAACCCCTAAACCCCTAAACCCTAAACCTTAGTGGGATTAAAAGGAGGAACCCAGGGTCGTTTCAGGGTCTGTCCTATTCGGGTCCCAAAGCCCTAACCCAAGTCCCGAAAGCCAAAACCCTAAAGGTTTAGGGTCTAAACCTTAAACCCTCAATCCCTAAACCCCCAAAATTCCCACACCCTAAACTCCGGCCCTTGGGGATCTCCCTCATGTAAAACACTTCCAGGCCTGGAGAACAAGCACTTGGTGCCGAAGCGCCTTGCCAGACGTTTTAAAGGTTTCTTAGGGATCCAAAGAGCCCAATGTAAGTAATATTTACAGACTTTGGGGCCTAAACCCCTAAACCCCAAACCTCTAACCCCTAAACCCTAAACCCTAATTGGATCCCTAGGGTTTTTTAGGGGGTCTGGGGCGTGGACTTTTGGGCGGAACTTGGGCTGGCCGATGGTCTTGGTATCTGCTTCCGGCATGCCTACAGCAGCCACGAACTCTACGCAAGACTCTGAAGTACCCATTGGGGCTTAGGAGTTTAGGGTTTAGGTTCTATTTGAACTACCATGTCGCCATTTTGACATCGCATGCCTTCATGACATCACGTCAGAGTCAAGAGACTGAGCCTTCACGAGCAGCTACTCTCAGACTTACTGGGTTGCTGTTAAGGAACTTAAATGAAATTACCATGATGGGTATATCTAGCAAATAATAGGTCTCCCCAAACCATCCTAAACCCTAAACCCTAAAACTTGACCTTCATAACTCAAGTTCCTTAGCAGCAACCCCAGATTACTGACCTAAATGAACGGGGATGACAAGTATGCGAGACAGCAAGCATTGAGTGCCCCCTAAACCCTAGGCCCTAGACCCTACACCCTAAATCACGATGGCCCTGACTCCTAGACCCTAAACCCCAAAGCCAAAAACCACGAAACGTTCAGCTTCAAGTCCCGAAGCCCTGACTTGAACCACCAGCCTAAACCCTAAACCCTAAACCTGAGCCACCAGCCAACCTACTTGTGCTAAGGCTAGTGGAAAAGGACATCCCAAGAATACAGCCCACAAAGCCCTCCTAAGGTTCAGGGTTAAGGGTTGAGGCTTTTGGGTTGAGGATTTAAAGTTTAGGGTAGCACTGCGCCACTGCCACTACAGCAGTTTAAGGGTTTTGGGTTTTGGCACAGTGATCTGAGAATTATTTCCCTCATGGCGCCATCTTTTGCCCATAGGCCTAGACCCTAAACCCTAAATCCTAAAACCTTTAACCCTAACCCACTAAACCCTAAACCCTACGCCATCTTTGCCAGTAGGCCTGACACTACCCTGACTGAGATCGTAGACCTCAGCTTTCAACTTCCACCACTTATTCCTAACAGCGGTTTAGGGTGTAGGGTTCAGGGTTTCAAAGCAGTAGATAGCAACAGCATTACTAGCAGTAGTAGCAGCCTTAGCCGTTTTAGCAGTAGAAGAAGCAGTGGTATCACTCGTTGTAGTACCAGTCACACTAGCTGCCGTGTGGCCTGGGTTTGCTTGCATACCCATAGCTTAGCTTGGCTTAGCTTGCTTCCTGTTACACAATATATTCTCTATATGGTGTAGGCCCATATATATACATATATATATATATGAGCCATAATCTTTTAACTCCCAGCATCCCCCTTAATAACCCGTATAGTCTTCCCCTATATAACCCCTGTCTATACAACCCCCTTTTGAGAAGTTTAGACTATACCTAAACCCTAAACCCTATAGTACATATGTATTCTTCCACCGCAGCATCTTCTCAGGCCCCATATTCTGACTAAAAACACCCCCCCCCCGGCGTTTGTCCAGAAGAGACTGCGCAAGACTCATAGGACTAGCAATAGCAATAGCGATGGTGACAGTAGTAATCAGTCTTAGACTCCCTAAACCCTAAACCTGTAGACTCCTAAGACCTATAATAAAACAATTGTTCAATAACTCCTTAGGGTTCTACTATACTAGAAATTAAACAAAATTCCTAAGGACACCACAGAAAACCTAAGCTGCCTTCTTGTAGCTGCTAGGCTCCGTGGCGTCTGCTCGCAACCTCATGAGCTCCTCGGCTCTAAAGTCACTTTCAGCACGTTCCGGGTAGGAAGGTACCTTACGTGATTTAGGGTTTGGGGTTTGGGGCTTAGGGGTTTGGGGTTTAGGCTGCCATCTATACTAGTCACTTTAGGGGGATATAGGTTAACAGCTGGTGATAACTTGAATGTTTTCCTGCCTAGAGTTTAGGGTTTTTGGTTTAGGGGTTTAGGGTTTGAGGGTTAAGGGTTTAGGCTTTGAAGGTTTAAAGGTTTTTAAGTCACAGGGCCTTCAAGGCGTAGCATTGAAGATTGAGGTTCCTAGCTTAGGGTGTAAGGCTCAGGCTTGATTTGGGGGTTTCCCTAAATTGGGGGCTACCTTTCTCGGGGTCCCCACAGTCTGGATTATCATATACAGAAGTCTATATTGGGGTCCCCCTTTTTGATAAAGGAAACTGCCACTTAAGGTTAAAGTTGTAGGGCGTTAGGTTAAAGACTTGAGGCTTGGGATTTAAGCTTACCTAAGGTCCAAAAGACCTTCAGGTTTTGGACCCTGTAATATACTTATACGGAACCTTGAAACTGAAGAGCTTATGGGTCTGAGGAAGTGATTGATGCTGAAGCTGGAAGGCTTAGGGTTCAAGGGCACAGAAGGGCAAAGCGCGTAGGGTGTTGTAGACCACCCCTGGCAAACAACATATACCGTACACCCCACCCCTATATACTAAAGCTTGAAAAGCAGTCTGTTGAAGACTCAAATTCAGTGAGTGCCCATCTGATTAGAGATGGTGGTGAAGGTGGTGCTGTGATGGCGCAAAGGCTTGTCGTGGTAGTGGTGGTTGTGGCATTGTGCCGGGGGGGCGGGTCCAAATCACCTGCGCATCCCCTTTTTAAATCTTAAAGCACCTGCTGCCCTCCGGTGAGTAGACTTCCTCTGATTTTGGGTTAGGCTTCAAGTTAGAGTTTGGGCTCAGGGTTTGGGTATTGGGTTTGGTGAGATGGTGGTGATGGCCCTGATAGGGTATGCTATAACACTACAGGGCTTTTTTCTGTAGCAGTTACCATGCGCGGACCTTATAGGTAGTTGTAACTTGTTTACAGCACAACTGGATTTTTCTCCTACCCTAACCCTAAACCCTTAACCCTAAACCCTTAACCCTTAAACCCCAAACCCTTAACCCTTAAACCTTAACCCTAAAGGATGACGAGGGTGGCGAGGCTGGCGCAAGTGGTGCCGGGGGGGGGGAGTGAGGGGGTGGTGAGGTTGGTGGGGTGGTGGGGTGGTGATGGTGGTGGCGATGGCCGTGGCGTGACAGTGGCGGCTGCGGTGAAGCCATGGTCATCATGTAGCATTGACTGCATGAAATGCACTTATGCTTATCTCCCATGCTAGAATTTGCAACGTTGGTGATGTTTACTGGGCTGATCGAAACCAATGATAAGGCCAGAGCAAGCAATCGAGACCACAATCAACATCCTCTTCTTTATCTTGATCTCTATCACCACCTCCACCTTTACTTCAGTTTCACCTTCATGTGCGTCTTTACTTTAACGCGTATGTTGATGTTCATCCTCAACTGCCACCTTCATCATCAGCTCTACCATCATCGTCACAATCGTAATCTTCATCACCAGCATCATGATGGCCATGAGCGGCATGATCATCATCACCATCATCATCATCATCATCATCATCACGATCACTCTGATCTTGCCGCCGCCGTCATAACGATCATTGCCATTGTTGCTGTTCGTGGCGTTCGCTATTACCTAGCACCATAACTCCCAAGACCTCTGGGAGGGTAGTCTAAAAAAACCTAAATTAAACCCATCATTCTCCCTATATGACCCTCTGATTCCTCACTCACATGCTTCTAGGGTACTACTGTTGAAAATTCAAATCCGGCATGACTGTAATATACTGTAACACCAAAATTCCCAGTGTATACTATACCTAGGGCCATGCAGGATTTTTAGTTTTTGTAGGGAACCGTTTAGATCCTTCAGAGGGTCAAATATTCTATGCTCTCCCTTTTGCTCCCGCTGAGTGGCTGCCAGGCGCTCCGTTGAGCAGCACAGCGGCGCTAGGAGCTCGGATTCTGGCAAACAGAGTTTAGGGCTCGAGGAATTTGGGGTTAGCATTTGGGGCTAGCGGTTTGGAGATTTAGAGGGTTAAAGAAAACAAGGATGTACGTAGGACTCTGCAGACGATTTAGAGTGTAGAGGTTTAGAGAACACAAATATCAACAGCAAATTCAGCAAATTGAAGCTTTTTGAGGGTTGAAAGCTTTGACCTTCCCTAACGCTGAACTTTCTAGACTCTGAAGGACTTGTCAGGTGGCTACTAAACGATGTTAGGGGCTCTCCAAGTCAGATAAGAGGCCTGCAAAAGGGCTGCAAACATCATTCAAAAACTAACCCTCTCCTAAGCTCGCAGCCCAGAAGTGCGTGACCCTATAGTCCCCCACTTAAGTAAACAGAATATGGGGTATATGAGGATCTTATTATAATATACCCAAAGCCATATTCTATCTACTTCAGGGGGACAATACACCCAAAAGTTCCAGGATGCACTTGCTTGAGCCCATATGGTCACCTAGGGTGCCTTAAAAAAGGATCCTTTTTATCCGGTGGTACAACCCTGTGGGTTAGGTCATTCTCCCTTACTGTAACAATTTCCAAAAGAACTACTAGGACTTATAACAATCTCCTGAAAAAGCCCCTTGAGGACAGTTACTGTAAGGGGGAATGACCAACCCCCAGAGACCCCAAACTCTAAACCCTAAGCCCAAGACCCTAAACCCTAAACCACGACACACCATTGCCTTGAACAGTGCCATCAGCTAAGGCATCCAGCACATTGGCGACCTGCTTGGCATCGGGGTGTACCTTCGCTCGGGCTTGAGGTTGTCATGTTGCAGGGTCAAGAGTTGAGGGTTTAGGGTATTGCCACTACATTGTCGTGACTGCAATGCTGCACCTTGCCATCGCTGCATTCATTTCATTGTCAGTTCCTGGCCGGGGCACACTGACTAAGACCGTGCGGTTAAGGCTTAGGGTTAGGGATTTTGGTTTTGGGTTTAGGATCGGGTGGAGGGTCTCGGGCTTTGGGTGCAGACGTCCGTGAGTGGATAATTACTTGTGAGCACGATGCAGAAGCCTTCATCGCCAGATAGTGCACAGTTTGGAGTGCCCTGCGCCACCAAATGGCTTCAAAACGGTGACGGGCTTGCTCTACTCCAGGTAATATATTATCTAGATTCGCACCTGAGGTATTTACATAGTGTTGATGGTAAAAATCCTGCATGACCCTATATGCCACAAAAATAGCGATTATGGTACTATACACAACTTGAGGTGCAACTGTGGGAGGCCCAGTGCGCTGTAATGTACCATGTAGTTAGGTACTTGGACCCTTACAAACTTCCATACTGCTTGGTCGCCGCATTACTCAGGCTTGGCTTTCCCAGATACAATCACCTGGCTGAAGAAGCACCCAGGGCTAATCACTCGAACCTCGAAGTCCTGCCTTTCTTCTGCACCATTTCATGAAGGAGGATTCCCAATTACCTACAAATACGAAGGGCGCACAAAGCTTAAGGCTTGTGATTTGGGGCTTAGGTTGCGGCTAGAGCCAGCTATGTGGTTCCCTTCTGGGTAGGGTATTATAAACCTGACCAGAAAAGCTTCACAAACGCAACACGGACCTTCCTGGGAGCCCCTATGGGTTGGATTTAGAGGATACCCCGAAATCAGTGCCTGTTCCATCTGGCAACTCAGAGATGGGGGTTGCGCAACTTTGGAGAAGTTTTGGGAGGGCATTGAAGGGTTTCAAGGCTCATTCACCGCAAAACCTCAATCCTGCACCCTAATGCCGAAAGGCTGAACATCCTAAACCCTAAGCCCTAAACCACCGTGCCATCCTGAACTAATGCCATACCTTGAAAATCTGCACTTCTTGACTACGTACTTCCTGCCCCCTGAGCATAGGGATTACGTAGGGTTTAGGCCTTAAGGTTTGGGGTTTATGGCTTCAAGTTTAGGGCTTAGGGTTCGGGTTTAGGGACAACAAAATCCTAAGCTTCAATCCTGGAACCTAAGCCCCGTACCTTCACGAGTTTCACCAGCCTGGCGTAGAGGGATAGGGATCCTCCACATGGGCGACATTTGAAATGGATTCAGGATTTAGGGTGTAGGGATTACGCTGGTAAAGCCCGGGACTTGGGATTTTTCCACAACTGCAGGGGGCCGCACTTACAAAAAGTGATGGGCTTCTTGTTCTGGTTCAGAACCAGACAGCAACCACCTGGGTTGCTGTTAAGGAACTTTCATTAAGTTACCATATTATGGGTATATAATTGTACATGCTAGGGTTTCCTTTATTCTGGTAACTTAAAGTACCCTAAGCCCTGAACTCCTAAACCCTGAACTCCTCAACTGTAAACCCTAAACCCTACACCCTAACTATGGTAACTTAAAGTAGGTACCTCACATAACACCGGCCACGTAAGCATGATTGCCACTATCGCACCTGTTCCGCCAGCAAATTCTCAAGGTTGTTTAGGATTTTAGGTTTTAGGGTTTGGGGTTTAGGGAGTCTCCTGATGTAGAAATCCTCATCCCAGCATCCAGCAACCCTCCCTGTGGCGTGTTCAGGGGTTTAGGGCTTAAGATTTAGGAGCTGAGGGGTTGAGGGTTGAAGTTGCCAACCCATCGCACACCTTGATGCATGTAGAGTACTACAATGTACAAGACCCGTGGTCTTTTCGCCCGAACATCTAACCTTAGATCTTGCCATGTTGAAGTCCCGCCCACCCCAGCGTTTTTTGGATCCTAGGAGTTACACTAGATTACGGGCCTCAGTAAGTACGCAAGTCTCTGTGATGTCTTCTCTATTCTTAGCTAGGAAAGGAGGAATGGATACATATTTTTTACTTTTGTGTATATATGTATATATATATATATTCATGGTCCCCATGCAAGATCCACCTCGAAAGTATATACATCCCCCAACAATACAGTTGCTTCCATCTTGTTTTTCCATTCTCCTATACATCCCTGTGTATATAACCCCGGCATGGACCTAGTTTCAACTTCATCTTCCAGTTTCTTTGCCGTTTCATTGTCCAGTATAGTACGTAGTTTCTGTTCTCTTTTCCATTCCTTCATTCCGTACCAACTCGACGTAAGAAATGCTAAGCCCCTATATGATCCCAGTTCCCATGTGATTTTCCAATTTCTTTTCTATTTGATTTTCATGACTGGGGGTGGTATCCCTAGCGCCATATGTCCGCATAGAATCCCTACACAACCCTGCATATCAAATAAGTCTTGGGACCCTAAGCCCTAAACCCTGAACCCTGAATCCTAAACCCTAAACCTTCGTTCCCTACGAACAGCCTGTAAGTTGTGTGTCCTTCGCGGTCGCAACCTGGATAGCCGGCGCACCACACGACACAGCCAAGTCCAATGGGAAGTAGGTGGAGAGCGCCTGCGCCTGTCTGGGTTCGGGATCTCTGGGGTTTATGGCTGTGGGGTTTGGAACGCAGTGTTATGGAGTCTACAAGCAGCTGTAGAGCTGAAAGCGGAATTGGGCTAGAGCTGCTGCTCATGACAGAAATTTGTGCCGGCCGGTGGGTTGAGGCTGGAGGCTTCTGTGGTCTACCCTAAACCCAAAAATCTAAACAATACCTTTTTCACGGGCTCATGCTTCAAGGACTTTGTATCGGCGCGTCTTTGTCGGAGTCTTCCGCATAACGGAAAAACCATGAGGTTCACACGTTCCCTCCAGGGTTTAGGGGTTAGGGTTTAGGGGTTTAGGGCTTAGGGGTTTAGGGTTTAGGGCATTATGGAAAAGAAAATGGAAACTCCTATAGCATGTTGGGGTGATACTGGGAAAATGGAAAAGAACATGCAAACCACTATTTAGAGTGTAGGTTCAGGGTAAAACCCTTTCAGGCTGTAGCAGCCAGTGGTTGCATAGCAACTGTTGCCAGCGTCAACCAGACCATCCCGAAGCCTAAGCCCTGAAAGCACATTCTCCTGGGTTGCTGTTAAGGAACTTAAGTTACTATATTGGGGAAACCCTATTATTTACTATAAATATATACATATATACCCATTATGGTAACTTAATTTAAGTTCCTTAACAGCAACCCGGTAGTCTCCTCAGCTCTCAAAATTATTTCTCTCACGCATTGAAGAGCAGTATTAGCAAAACTCTGCAGCAGGAGGGCCAAACTTTTTGGCGCAGGAGCATCGTTTAGCAGAGGAGCACGGCACAAATACCGCAGCCCCTAGCATGGGTGGATCTTGAACTGGTGCAACAAGTTCTCCCACACCTCCGCAACCCAACTTAGCCCTAGAGCCTGAACCCCCAACCTTCATGACTTTGCGTCTGCCTGTGTGAACATACGGAGCCGAAAGCTTTGATCCCTCAAGATCCGCTGGCAGGAGGCCTATGCTCTGGACGCGAAATTGAGCTTAGGGCTTCGAGTTTAAGGTTATAGGGTTTAGCAGCGAATCCTTTTCAATGGGTTCTGGAGCTCTGTTCATAGTAGCCCTACATGATAATCCCAAACCAAGCCCCAAATTTCTGGGTCAATGCCTCACTGGAAGACCCCCCAAACCTGAACCCTAAACCCTAACCCTAAACCTGAACCCAAAGCCCTAAACATTAAACCCACCAGAAACCCAAAGCTGAATCCCTAAAGCCCTCCAAGACTATTAGCACCCCGGTGCCCCAAAAGTACACCTTAAGCCCTAAGCCCCATAAACCCTAAATCCTGCAACAAATCCTGCAACGCTATAAACCCTAAACCCTAAGAACCCTAAGAACCCTGTGAACCCTACACTATGAACCCTGAACCCTATGAACACTACAAACCCTAAGCCCTGCACCCTTAGACGTCTGTTTGGCCTGCCTGTGGAGGCGTCCTCTATCACCGACAGAACCACTTGCACCTGGCATTTCTCTCAGCGCTGAATTTGTGGATTTGGGGTTTAGGGGTCAGCATGTGGGGTCTAGGGATTAGGGTTTAGGATTTACAGACGACCTTTTATCGATTAGGGCATAGGGTTTAGTAACCGCAAGAATGGAGAATCAAATGCTAAAGCTAATGTAAAATGAATTGGAACGGTGGCTATACAGGAGTTTATAGGGTTACCTGGAACCCATCTTCAGTAGATAGAACACGGAATTGCACAATATCATCATAAGATGCTCATACAATTCGCATTCTATCTACTTGAGAGGGACTACAAGGCTTGTAATTACGTCAGTCCACACTGTTCGGGTCCCTCTTACATGGCCTCAACTCTATGTGTAGCCCCTCTTGTCAGACTCCTTTACCTCTGAAATTTTGCAACCTCCCAAAACCTCTCCGGTTGGGAGTTTAAGCTGCAAAGTTTAGGAGTCCGGTCTAGTGCTGGAGGCTTATAATCTATAACATTAGCGATAATTAATAGCAATACGAATAATAACAACGGTAATAGTAGTATTTTCGTATGACCTTATTTACACCTGGTCAATATAATATGCCCACCCTCACTGGCGAGTACAGCCACTCATCAGGCTGCCCCTACCAATGCGACGCGCTGGCATTAAGGGCTACCAGCTCCTCATAGTATTAATAGTAATCGTACCAGTAGTACTAAGAGAAGAAAAGAGTAAGAGTAGTGGTGAGAACGCGGTTCAGAGTCTCGGATTGGGCTGGGAGGATTGTAGGTGCCACGCGTCTTGGTCTAGGTTGCATGACCCTCCGTAAGACATGGCAAGTGGATAGTTCGCAAAAATGATCATCTGGGGTAAAAGTGATCCTTGGAAATCCTAACTCCTGACGATGCAGACCCCCTAAACCCTAAAACCCTAAACCCTAATACAGGGGTTTAAGGTTCCAGGGTTTTAGGGTTTTAGGTTTAGGATTTGGAGCCTAAACCCTCTTGCGAAAAAGAAGACCGATAGTTTTGTTCACCTTCTCACATCCCAACCCCTGCAACCGCCTGCACAGATTCCAGCTGCACCATCAAAAACCTCAGCGCAGCATGTAATCCCTTCGCGCTGATACTAACCCCCCAACCCTCCCTAACGATTAATACTACTTTCCATGACAAAAGGTGACTCCAATATAGACAAATTCTTCCATAATCTCTATGATTGGGATCCAAAAACAGTACCCCTTATCTTGGGAACCCCCCCCCAAATACACTGAAAAAGTACCGCAATTGGGGGGAGTGGGAAGGCTCGAAGGGGTACCTGCTTGAAGATCGATGCACGTAGTTCTGAAGGTTTAGCGTTTAGGGAGCGGAGTTAGACGTAGTTGGTACCTTTTGGGGTATAAAGTCGCTTTCAACTAACTGGGAACCTCCACGTAGAATTCATCAAGGGAAGTTGACGGCACAGTGTTTAGTCCAGGGTTTAGGGTTGACGGCGACACCTATTGAAAGGGGACCCCTCTTTGGTTGGAAAGGTGCCCAGTCCTATATCCTTAAGCCCCAAAAATTCTGAAACCCTCATGAAACCCTAAACCCTACATTGCCTAAGCCCCAGTAATTCCGAAACCTAATCCCCAACCTCCGGACTCCCCAAACCTACTTAGCAAACGCAGAAGCGTATGCATCCTTTAGACATATAGTAAAAATCTTAGTTTCAATATTTCCTTAGGGTTATACTATAATAGAAATTAAAAGAATTCCTAAGGATCGTACAGTGTTCAAGAAATACACCTCCCCTCCTCCGGTGGATACGAAATTTCCTGCATGACCCTAAGTACTTTGTGCCCAGGGAATTCTGGTCCTACAACACATCAACGTCACGCAGGGCTTTCAATACCAACAGTCCCTTCTCTCTAAGGGATTTGGAGCCCCAGTAGAAATTATAATTTCAGCTAAATATTAGGATTGTTGGTAACAGAAATTAATAATTATTTTCAGGAACCTTGTAGTTCTCTTTCAATACCAACAGTCCCTTCTGTTGGTAACCCGGTTTGCAGTTCAGCTTGCATCCCGTAACTCCCACAATAATTACTTCAGAAACCAGCCAAAACATATTATGGATACAGTAGTTCCCAAAATTACGGTCCCATTTTGGTACTCCTGAATTATTAGGTGCCGTACTGTGATTTTGGACCAAAAGGGGGCCAGGATTTTGAGAATAACCCATATGCATATGCACAACGACATGGAGCTTAACCAAATCGAGCTCCCACTTTCAATGTGAAAATTCAAATGCTAGCCTTCAACCCCAGACCTTACATGAGCTATAGTCTAAACTCCTAGTATCCCCTTAATGACCCCTATAATACTTTCCTACATCCCCCCGTATATACCCCCCCTTTAAGGAATTTAGACTTTAGCTCACATATGGAGGACATGGCCATTCTCAAAATTCAGGTTCCTAGCCCTCATCAAAAAAAAGAACCGCGCCCACAAGTCTCCTTGATGTATCCCCAAGATCCTTGAGGACCCCGTTTTGGAAAAAGCCCACCAGGTATCCGAAACCCCCAAACTCCAAAACCCGAAAACCCCAAATTGTAAACCTCTAAACCCCTAAACAAAACTCTAAACCTGAAGCCGCAAACCAATAGACCCAGAACATCCTAAAACCCCAAACTCCCCCAAACTCCAACACCCTCAAACCCTAAACCCTAAACCCGAAACCCTAAACTTTTGTAGGTGAGTTTCGTGGCCGTCTCATGTCGTCGGCCTCAAGTGGAAGCTGGTTGCAAAGGAGGGCCCAAGTCGAAACGGGAAAATGTAGGGGTCTAGGAGGGTTTAGGGTTTAGGGTTTAGGGGTTTAGGGGTTTAGGGTTTAGGGCTAAACTATCGCCAATAGCATCTTGAGGTCCGCTTGAGGCCCTGAGGAATTCACTTGCCCTTAGGGTCCATGCGATATCTGGCAGAAACTGAGGCCCTGAAATACCTGTACAGGAACCTCTTTCCGCCCTAAGTGTGGAGCACATACGACCACGGGCCCCCTTAGGGTGGGGTTAGCGTCTATATACTGTGTGTGTTTACTGTCCTAAACATAGACAACCCCCACGCCATCTCCTGAACCCCTAAACCCTAAACCTTACTGTAATGATCATGGGTCTGCCAGGTCTAGGGATGTGGTTCCTTCACATCAAACATGATCCCAAACATAATCCGCCTTAAGTAGATAGAATCTCGGATATAGGGATCGCATTATGACTTTGGGAATTTCCATATTCTGTCTCCTGAAGGGGAACTATATCGCAAGACACCTACTGTTAGGTTCGAGCGCAGTCATAATACAGGCACCGTTCTCACAAGTGAAAATATACCGAATTGGGCGGTCACTAGTTCCATAAACCTTATATAGGGCTTAGGGTTTGGCTTTAGGGCTTAGGGTTAGGGCTTAGGGTCTGGGGCATCAAGGCAAGTTCTGAGTAGGAATTCCCAAATAAAGGGAGACATGGCTGTCAGAAAATGTCAGAAACTTGTTCATCTAGCTGCGCAGGGCCACAGGGCAAGTGGGCAGTAATCTCCGTGTCTCTTGCCCTACTGTCTTTGAAAGCATCGGATATCTAGAAGTGCCTCTACAGAAAACCAGGCATCATGTTAACATTTTCAAAGAAGCCTACACTGACAAAAACTACCCCCGAAAAACCCTAAACCCTGCGGAGGCTGCTTTCCGTTTAACGGGGGTGTAGCTTTCTGAAGGGAGCTACGACATTGAAAAGAGCAAAAGCGGTGCTTACTGCCGAACCCACCTTTAACCATACCTACCAGGACCCACCAGCTACCTTTTACTGGGGTCTATGCAGGTCCTATTTGTGCGTGTCTTGACTGCATGGAGGGTAGTTAACACTAAACTAAACCATTAACCTATACTCCCAAAGCGACGCATTCTCTGAGCTACCGGGCGTCGCGTAACTGCTCCCTGACAGCTGATCTCGCGGTCATAATCGATCTGAGTCACGCGCAAATTTCAGATTTCAGGCTCGGGCTTCGGGGGTTCAGCGTTTAGGGTCTAGGATTTAGGGTTTAGGGTTTGCCTTTTGTGATAGGTTTCAGGGATCACGGTTCAGGGTTGCCGGCTTGTTGGATTTTGCGCTGAGGTCTACGGAAAGATCAGGACGGTCTAAGAAAAAGACAAAAACTTGAGTCGAAGCACAGAGTACCGAGTCTTACATATTGCACGAAACATATATGAGACCTACTTTTCGCAAGGGTTTAGCGAATAGGGTTTTAAGTCTTTAGGATTCTGGCTTCAGGGCATACTTAGTGGGTTGGGCGTTTTACGTCAACCCTAAACCGTAAACCCTAAACAAACACCCCCCCCCATATATCATTTTGAGGTTTGGGGGGGGAATATTAGGGGGCAGGAAGTATGCTTCAAGCTACGGGTGACTGGGCTTTGGGTTGAGCAATTTGCGGCTGGAGCCCTAAACCCTAGACCTAAAACCATAACCCTAAACCCTGAATCCCAAAACCCTAAGTCGCTAGAATTGAAAAGCGCAAATATCCTGATGCCTTGAACCCTGAACTGTAAACTCGAAATGCTACCTTTGTATCAAACTACCCTACACCTGTACCACTTAAACTTGTTTCTTTCTTGCTGCCCCAACATTAAAAACTGGCTTGCTGCTGAGGTACTATAATAAGGTATTTGCTATAGTATACCCACAGTATGGTAACCTAAACCGTAAACCCTATAGACCCATGTTATGAGTTTAAGTCCCTGAACAGCAGCCCAGAAGAGTCCATGCCTCCCCCACGCGCAGACTTGCGAGGTATTGCTCAGCAGAGGCATCTGTTAGCATCGAAGCTATACCTGGACCCTCAAAGTATGTAAAATAATGGCCCTTATGGTTATTATTATGGGTTTAAGACTAGTATTTTACATGCTTTTGGGGTTTAGGTAGGTCTAGGGTTTGGAGGCTATAGTCTAAACTCCTGAAGTGGGGGGTTAACATAGGGGAGTATTTAAGGTTCAGGGCTTAGGGTTCTGAATTCCTTGCAGGGGAGTATATATGGGAGTATTGTGGGGGTTTACTGAGGAGGATCCTAGGAGTTTGAACTATAGCTCCTCTGCTCTTCATGGTCAATATTTGCGGTTGAAGCTTATGTGCTTCAAGCCCTGGATCCTTTTTTGGTGACCCTACATGGACCCCCAAAGTATGTAGAATAATGGCCTTTTGGGCTGTATTTAGGGGTTTGGGGGCATTAGTTTACCTACTTTGGGGGTTTGGGTAAACCCTAAACCGTTCTGAGCTTTAGGGTTCAGAATCTGGAGTTGCAGTTGGAAGGTCAACCCTCCATCCAAGACTGAAAGGGTGTTGAGTTCAGAGCTGATGGCATGTTCGCTGTGGGCAGTAGCAACTGGTTCAGGGTCTAGGGTTTAGGATTTAGGGTTTAGGATTTAGGGTTTAGGATTTGAGGTTTAGGGTTTAGGGCTGCTTTCCATAGATGCTATGCACGAAGTCGGTCACGCACCGCGAAAGACTTTGAGCAATCTCTCTTCCATGCATCACTCTATGAAAGTCACCATACCCCAAACTAGAAGAACTCAAAGCCTATACCTAAACCCCCTATGGCCCAAAACCCCTAAATATAGCCCAAAAGGCCATTATTCTACATACTTTGGGGGTCCAAGCAATACCCCAAACTAGAAGAACTCAAAGCCTATAGCGTGAACCGCACGCCCTCAAGCCTCACCCTAGAACCTACACCCTAGATCCTAAACCCAGACCCCATATGGGGGTTTCCCAAAATTATGGGTACCTTTTTGGGGGTCCGAATAATAAGGACTATAGTATTTTGGGGTCTATATTGGGGTCCCCTCATTTTGGGAAGCTACCGTATCTACTTCAGGGCGAGTATATTTGTACCCCAAGCCCTATAGACCCTAAACCCTAACCCGCTCCACACCCGCAAACAGAAGCCCTGAACTGTTTGGCTCTATCCCGGAGCAGGGCGCAATCTTCGGCAGTGGCCTTACATGAGCTATAGTCTAAACTCCTTATCAAAGGGGGTGTGTAGGGGATCGTATAGGAGAGTGTTACAGCGGTATCAAAGGTGATACTAGGAGTTTAGACTCTAGCTCACATGGAAGGGAGCGCTTGGAGGCCCAGGGCAACTGTAAGCCAATTAGAAGGTCCGACTTATGGCAGGGTATCGGTTTAGGGTATAGTGCTGAAATTGTCATCTACTCATAACTGCACTTCTGACCGAACACGTAAGCTTGGCCAAGTCATGGTGGTGGCGGCCATTGTACTCGTGCTAAGTTAAGCTGAAGATACATCAGCTGTTGCCTGAGGGACCCGGAGTTTGTAAGCGAGTGTACAATAGTCACAGAACATCCCTCACCTCTCCCACACCACCTCTTTCAAACAGGTTCCCTGCCTCGTTAGTAACCAAGACCCCTGATTAATAAATCCCCTCACCTTAATGAGATATGATAAGGATCTCAATATGAAGGCCCTTAAAAGGATGGGATTTGCTAACTACGGGTCTACAACCTAAATCCTAAACCCTAAATAATAGTTTCCATCTTCCTTTCCATTATCTCTATAGAACCCCTATATAAGCCCATTAAGGTTACTAATAATGGGTCTACATTAACCTTAGTCTGAAAACCCTAAACCCTAAACCTTAGTCTGAAAGTATGTCCCAAATCCTGATCCCCACACTCTGCCATTCAGACTCCCACAGAAAGCCCTCAACACTGATATAGTCCCCCTTAAGTAGATAGAATATAGGGTATATGGGGATCTTATTATAATATACCCAAAGCCATATTCTATCTACTTAAGGGGGACTATATCTGTAGATGTCAGATCTTGTGTCCAGGTTTTTGCTTCCGAACCGCGCGAAAAATCTGGAAAGGATCGCCCTTTCGCTGCAGTGCACACTACGTTTCCCAAGGGGTCCAGATATATCACTGTTCTGAAATTCCCTAAACCCTAAACCCTAAACCCTAACCTGGTCGAGGCCGTGAGGAGTTGAATTCCATTAGGGTTTAGGGGTTTAGGGTGTAGAGTTTAGGGGTTCAGGGCTTAGGGTGATTCCATTGTGGTTTCGGTTTCTTGGGAAGTGTAACTAGGGTTCCATTGGAATACGGGTTTGCGTACGCATTGGGTCTCCAATTGTGGGGACTACACTGAAAATCCGATTTGACTTGTGCATCTGGACCCTCTAGGTTCACGGAGAGCCTGTGCACCTCTCTTGGTCTTTTAAAGCTTTTACTTCCAAGCCTAAAAAACATCTCTCAACCGAACGAATCGCCTACATGCCCTGAAGCGCTAAGTAAATAGATGTGACCCGCTCTACCAAATATCCTCTGCTTGCATGCCGGGAAGGTAATACTGACACTTAAGCTATAGTGTAAACTCCTAGTATCCCCCTTAGTAACCCCTATTATACACTAGTCCCCTTGAAGGAGATTAGACTACAGTTCAGCATATTCCTTATCCTATGACTCGGACCCTTACTTCCAACCCTAAACCTCATAAATCTTAGGATAAAGCCCAATCCTTTTGAGTAGAATCTCGGACGGTATTTTACTAAAACCAGAGTGCCATCTAGAGCAATAGGCATTCCACTAACAACAGCAACAACAAAAACATCAACAATGATAACACGAGTAATATCAAGCACAAAGATGTTCTTGAACAAAACAAAACCCTAAACCCTAAACCGCCTAAACCCAAAACCTGGCAATATTGAGAACAATACTTATCATGTCAAGGGACTATAGGATGTTCCCTGGATTCAACTTGCAAATGCTCTTCAACCCTAAACCTAAACCCCTAACCCTCAAACCCTTAGCCCCGAACCCCTAAACCATAAAACCCTAAACCCTAACCCCTAAACCCTAACCCCTAAACCCCTACACACTAAACACTAAACACTAAACCCTAAACCTCTCAACCCTATACTTGCCAGCTTGAGGACAAGGCTCTCCGTTTTGGGCGCTCCGCACGGAGGCTCAGGCAAAAGCCCCTAAACTGCGCAGCTCGCTAGCATGCCTCCTTTAAGGAAATGGGGGGGCTGTTAGGGTTTAGGGTTCAGGATAGGGTTTAGGTCTTAGGGTTTAGGGTTTAGGCTTCAAGTTTTAGGCTTTAGGTTTCAGGTTTAGTTTGTGGGCTTAGGTTTTAGTGTTCTTTTCAACTGGATTCCCTACGCTCAGGTTTTAGGGTCTAGGGCTTAGGGTTTAGGATTTAGGATTGTCCCCAACCTTTGTTTATAGAGGACCCTACGGGTACATCAAAGACAACTGTGTTTCCGAAATGTTTATTCCTTACTGTGCACTAAGCGCTCTCTTGGTTTTGTGTGTGTATACATACGTATATCTACAGACAAACATCCTTGATAATTGCTCAGTCTCTGACTATGGCGCTTATATGAACACTGGACTAAAACATAGTCTATTCCGTCCTAAGGTGCCCCGTAAACCCTCTATATATCCCCCTGTAGGTCCCCCCAACCTAACCTAAGCCCGTAGCTCATATAATGGTTGCAGCAGAGAGACAGAGTTTACAGTCTGACTGAAGCGATATCCAGAGGCAGAGAAGTGGGCTGATCTTAGATAATCCCCTCTGTTTAGGGTTTGGGGTTTGGGGCTTAGGGATTCAGGGATTTAGGGTTTAGGGTTGAGGGTTTTAGGGATTTAGCGTTTAGGGTTTAGGGATTTAGGGTTTAGGGTACTTAGGGGAATTGATCAAAGAATGTCCCAGACCGGAGGGAAGTCTTCACGGAATCCCATATTTGGCTTTCTGCCTCAGAATTATTGAGAGGATCCGCAGGATGAGCGAGGGTCCAACATCAACATAGACCCCAATTACCCTAAACCATAAGACCCTACAGTTGAAACTAAAACCTAGACCCTAAAACCCTAAACCAGAATGGCGTCTCAGCGAGCGGCGCGCTTACCTCAATGGGTTTATTCAAGGCTTTCTGCAGTTCCTTTTGATTTTCTTTAGGATTCAGGGTTTTGGGTTTAGAGTTTAGGGTAAGAGGTCATAACATAACATATACTACAGCGACAGCACTGTCTAAGAAAACATTGGTTTAAGAAATTGTGCCCTGGGCGGCCGCGCATATAAATTTGAGATCGAAAATACAGAGCAAACAGAAATTAAGAAATCGAGGGCACCCTGACCTCGCGGAAGACAGTTTCTCAACGTAGTGTGTTTTTGTAATTTGGCCGTTTTTGAATTCTCTCAATTCTGGATAAAATTGAACTGCACTTCTGCATAAGAAATGCCACAGCTGCTCCATTTCTTAATAAGAAGTACCACGTTACTACCTGGCCAGTTCTATTCAATTTGAATCAAAATTCAGAGATTTCAAAAATGGCCAAATCAAGAAATTCAGCCCCTCAATTTCTTAGATTTAAGAAATTGAGCCCCTCAATTTCTTAAGTCGCTGTTATTTTGAAATGTGTTCATTTTTATCAATTTTTCAAGAAACCGAGGGTACCGCAAAGTCAACTAGGAGATTTTGATTTTTTTAAAAAAGAAGGCCTCATGAATGAGAAATCGAAGGTGCCCTCATCTGAGCGTAGCTGCTTTTTGATTTCGCTGTCACTGTACCTCCAAACCCTGAACCCTAAAACCTGAAACCTGAACCCTAAGCGCCCTAAACCCTTGGGGTGAAGATGTTGCGCTTCGGGCTCGGGGCTTAAAGGCTTACGCTTGGGTTGCCGTGTTTAAGCGTGAAGGATTCCCACAAAACGCGCTTCAGCCTGGATATTTTAGGGTTTAGGGTTTGGGATTTAAACCCTAAACCCTAAACCCTAAACTTTCAAGTTTAGGTTTTCCGCTTGAAGTGCTAAAGGTCGTTTGAGTAGCCAGACGGTTTGGCGTGTGTTGATGCATGGCATGGTCCCTGTTCGTTGGGTCCTGCACCGACCCATTAACAGTCTATAGGGTTTAGGGTTTAGGGTTGAGGGTTTAGGGTTTAGGGTTCATATTAAGGGCTCTACAATATGCGTACAAACAAAATTATCCAACTCTTATTCAATGAGTGGGGGCAGTACTCAACCTGTTCGGACACACACACAGCATAGCATTATACTGAACATAACACTGAGGGTGTTCCCAGATGGGGTTAGGGGTTTAGGGGTCAACTAACCCTAAACCCTATACCCTCAACCCCAAATACAAACGGACCCTTGGTTCTTGGAGGTCCGTCTTGTCTTGGGACCTAAACCCTAAACCCTATATGCCTGAACTTGCAAACCCAGACGGCACTCCAGGTCTGATAGGCGGCTTTAGATATCTGACAAACGAGATACTGGAGCCGTTTAGGGTTTAGGGTTTAGGGTCTACACCCCGAGTATCCCCCATAATAACTCCCATCATGGTCCCCTAGATAATCTGTATAACCCCCCTTAAGGAGTTTAGACTATAGCTCATGTTGTTCCTCATCCGATACGGAGTGCCAAAATAGGGGCCTTGTCTTTAAATCGCAGCCCCCAACCCTAAACCCTAGGAACTCAGATCTGGTGTTAGGAATTGGGAAGTGGACCCCTAATTACAGTAGTGCTTTTACAATCCCTGTAATTCTGACCTTCGCCCAACTGCCCCAGCTAAGACCCTAAACCTTAGCCAGAATCATTGACCTGAAGCCCTGACTTCGTGCACCAAACAAGTATCGAACCTCATGTAGGCATGTAGGATCCTTTTGGGGTTCCAGTAGATTGGGGAGGGTAACCCACAAACCCTAGCTCCTAAACCCTGACTCTAAGCCCAAGCCCAGACCCATGAATCCTACACCTAAACCCTAAGCCCTGAACCCTACATCCCAAGCCCTCACCCCTAAACCCTAAACCCTAAACCCTAAATCCCAAGCCCTCACCCTAGCCCCCAAGACCCAAAGCCACAGCCAAGCCGCCTGAGGGCTTTCAGTGTCGCCATGAGATCGCTCACAGATGCTCCCTGATGTGGTTTAGGATTTAGGGTTTAGGATTTAGGATTTAGGGATTACAGGGTTTAGGGTTTAGGGTTTAGGATTTAGGGTTTAGGGTTTAAACCCCGAGGACTTTTACGTCTGCATGAAATGCACGGGGTGATGTAGTTTAGGATTTAGGGATTAGGGCTTTAATATGCAGGGTTTCCATGAACGGGGACCACAAAATATCATGGTCTGTAGTATAAGGTCTGCCACAAAAAGGCCTCCACGTCTTTCAGTCTCCATAAATCTATACCCTAAACCCTAGACCCTAAACAATTATAGTTCCACTCTCTTCGCTTCTGGGCCAATAGGGGGTTAGGCTGTTTGGTTTAAGGTTTGCAGTTCCGAGTTTGGAGCTGAATCCCTGTGAGAGGGGAATGAAGGAATTGAACGGCAAAATGATGCTACTATTGTTTGGCGGGATTAAAGAGGGCTGGTTTTGGGATCCATTCCTTATTCCCTACTATAAGAATATGTTTCGGGATAAACGCTAATGTTCAAATATGCTTTTGACTTGCTTATTGGGCTTTAGTATAACGGAACTGTTCTCAACACTGACCCAGCAGAGTGTTGCTTGGAGTTTGGGGGTTAGAGGCGTGAGGTTGAGGGGTTTGTCCTTTGGAAACCCAAATCCCAAAACTCAAACCCTAGACTCTAAACCCCAAACCCTAAACCCTGTTTCGGGGTTTGGCGTTAAAGTTTGGGATTTGGTTCTAAGTGAAAACTCCTAAGCCAAGTGGCAAACCCAGGTCCCCAAAAGGGAATGAGGTTTAGGGGTTTAGAGGTTTAGGGTGCAGGGATTAGAGTTTGGGTTTAGAGGTTAGGGGTGTTGCGGTTCAGAGTTTAGGGGTTTCAGGGTTTGGGATCTAAGGGTAGGCTCTCAGGCTTACTGTCCCCTTTCGGGTCCCACGAAGTTTGGGTGTTTAGGGCTCATGGCCGCGAATATTCCGGGTGCCCGAAAAAGTGACTATAACCTTGATCCCCAAAAAGGAAGGGCTATCCAAGAACCCTGAACCTCAAAGCATTGGAACCCAAATTCCACCCAGACCTAAATCCCTCAATGTTTATCACCAAAACCTCATCCATGAAGCCTAAAAACTAAGTCCTACACCTAACCCCTGAACGCTAAACCCTACATCCTAAACCCTCAACCCGCATCCCCAAACCATTGTGCAAAACCCTACAAAAGCACCGGGACGGTACCTGTAAGAACCTGCTTTACCGTAAGCCCTAAATCCTAAACCCTAAACCCTATATGAACTTTAGTCTTAACTGCTTAAAGTCAGGTTATTTAGGGGATTAGGGGGTTACTATAGGGGACTACTTTAGGGCTTATTAAGGAGGGTGCTAGGAGTTTAAACTATGGCTTATATAATCCCTAATCATGGCTTAGGTACAACCCTCTCTGCGCAGAAGCTCCCAAGAATGCCTACACCTCAGACGCCCAAAAGTGAATCCAAAAAGTGTTAGCCCCCGAACTCAAACCCTAAGCCCAAAATGCCTCCACCCCAACCCCACATAAACCCTAGATCCTAAAGCCTACGCCCTACCTAAACCCCAAAAGTATGTAAAATAATAGCCCTAAACCCATAATGATAGCCATAAGGGCCATTATTTTACATACTTTTGGGGTCCAGGAACCCTAAATCCCTAAACCCTAAACCCTAATCCCTAAACCCTAAACCCTAAACCCTAAGCCCTAAACCCCTGGAATGGAGTGAAGCCTTTGTGTCCACAACTTCCTCCTTTTGCTCCTCAGGGGCCTAAGGCCAAAGGTCCAGAGAGGAGCTGTTTAGGGTTTAGGGTTTAGGGTTTAGGGTTTAGGGTTTAGGGGTTTAGGGTTTAGGGTTTAGGGGTTTAGGGTTGATAAATTGATTTGATCTAGATCTGAGACGAACCCATCTGAGTAAAGTTGTCCATTTAGGACGCAGTTTTCAAGTGAGCCCTAAACCCTACGACGCCCCAAACCCTACACCCTGAAGCCTGACCCGGCGCAATAAACCCTGAATCGGAAAAAAACATAAACCCTCTAACCTACGCCCTAAACCCAGCATGTAGGCATAGAGTTAAAAAGGGGAGGTTTAGGATTTAACCAACAGGAAATTTCGGACTTAAGACTACAACTTTGAAGAGCTGAGGGCTTAGGGTTGTAGGGTTTAGGACTTTAGGGTTTAATTTTGAAGGGCACAATGTCCTCTGAAAGATTTTGAGATCTGTGTGTATATCTGTAATTTCAGAAGGTGTCTCTCCTCCACGTGAGGCTAGAGCGATCAATAGATGGCCCCGCGGTTGATACTAAACACTCTGCATTACCCCTAGCATACTACATAACATTCCCAAGGTACGAGGTCCTTGGGGTCAGCGGGACCGTACATGCGATCTGATCTACTTTATGAGCAGTATCCCTTCCACGGCGCCCGAAACCTCAAATCCTGAACCCTAAAGATAAACCCTAACCCTTACACCCTGAACCCTAGACGCAACATCCCATACCAAGCCAACCTTTTTGCTCTAAACCTTCGAGCCAAAGGGCTTAGGGATTAGGGTTTAAGGTTTAGGGTTCCAGGGTTGAGGGTTTATTCCAGAGCCTGAAGCCCAAAACCAGCACACCCTTCACTTGCTTGACCCAAAGTTTACAACTTCTGGCTGCAGGATCATAGGTTGGACCTCTGTGAGAGGGCTTCCCTCAAGAAAGACTTCAAAAGAGTTCTGAGGCCTTATATTATGGCCGTTTAAGGCATCTTTGTGCACCCAAGAAAAGGCACGGACTTAGGATTGCCGTTTTCACGGTTAAGGGTTAAGGGCTTGAAGCAGCTTTGGGCGGCATGCTAATGTTATGAATGTTGAGGAACCCAACTAAAACTTTGATCTCAGAGGTGTGCATAGAACCCGTTGGAGCACTGGCATGGCGCAAGCACAGGTAGATGTAGATTATTACGATTATTACTATTATTACTATTATGAAGTATTATTAGTATTATTGCTATTATTGCTATTATTAACAGCTAAATTGAGGTACGTTGTGCAGATTTGGAATGATGAAGGTGGGCCTGGTACTTGACCAGGTTGTCGTCCATTGTGTCAGCGACAAATGATGTCATACCATCAGAACTTGATGCGCGAACCTCTTCAGAGACGGTTGGAAAAGCACATCTTGCTGTATATCAACCTTGCAGCCCTAACGTTGGGCTGGCACAAGGGTCAGCCGCCATAAGCAACGAACGATGGGCTTCATCCTGGACTTCTAGCAGCAAGATATACTTCCTACACGTACTTTTCGCAGAACCCGCCTCTGAGAGCTGACAGCAACAGCGCCGTTTTGCTTTTGTGGCCTGAACCCGAATCCCTAGATTTCTAGATACCATGAACCCTGCATCGCCTCTGTATACGGAACCATGATCCTTCCCTAGTTAAGTTACGGCCATGCAACATTGATAACCCCCTCCGCCTTAATAATCAAACCCCCACCCCTAACAATGAACACCCCCCATATCGCATCTTCTTCGTCTGCAGAAACTATCTATTATGAGCGGGGTGAAGGGGGAATATGTTTAACCCTAAGCCCTAAGCCAGAAATAACGTGGTAGATTCCATTCTCTTGTCCATTGCTCTATGAACCCCTATAGAACCTCGCTTAAGGGGGCGGGGCTTTAGGGGGGGTGATTAGCAGCACCAGTATGTCTCTAGACCCGAAAAGCCCGAAAGTATGCGCAAATATAGGGCTGGGAATGCGACTGCACCGTCGGAGGAGTCCTCCACCACGATGCCCCACTCATTGTCAGGGTGCAACTGACGCAGGGTTTTTGTAGGTTCGGAGTGAACCCAGAATATCATCTGACTCTATGTTGCGGACAAGACTATGGGCAAATTAAACCCTAAACCCCCTATAGTCCCGCTTACATCCTTACGTAGACAGAATATGGCTTTGGACATATTATGGTAAAATCCCCATATATTGCCCCGTATTCAATCTACTTAAGGGGACTACAAACCCTAAAAAATCCTCAACTGACAGGGTGATTGGTGTTTAGAGCTGGAGGGATGGGAAGGGAGTATAGAAATTCGAAAGCTTAGGACTGACTTCTGACAAGTCCTGTTGTAGGGTTGAGAGCTTAGGGTTTCAGAGTGTGATGACCAGGTAACATGTATGCAAACTAACGACTATCTTGAATGGCAGGCGGGCTATTCCCATACGTTCGTCCCAGGTCTTATTCAGCCTTCTGGTCCCTTGATTTGCGGCCATCTATCCGAATCTACTAATTACATACCATGTTCCATACATCCCTCTCATTACCAGCGTCCGATAAAGGGACAGCCCCCTAACCCAACCCTAAACTCTGAACGCCAAACCCTAAACGCTAAACCCTCTTGAACCTCTTAAGGGTAGCCTTGCGGCCTTCATTTCACAATTCGGGAAGTTGCCTTGAACAGAGAAAGGGTATGAGGATGATGCAAAGTCGCTACATGTGAGTTTCCCAAAAGCAGGGTTCCTTTCTTCGGTTTAGGGTTTAGGGTTTAGGGGGCCCCCCATATTACGGATTGTAATCCTTTCTATTGAAACTGCCACAGGATTCTTCGCTCCTCAAACAGCCTTGGAGTTTAGGGTTTAGGGCCGAGGGTATATTCTGAAGCACTAGTCTTATCTATCGGGGAGAGGTTATATTCTGGTTATAATTTGGGTGTGTACTACCTAGCCCTAGAACCCTATGAACCCATATATAACCTCAGTTTTCATGTCATGTCCATGTTCCTGTTCCATTTGATTCTCCGTGATCCGGGCCCTAAACCCTAGATGGCGATTTCTATATGAGCTGTAGTCCAAACAACCTCAAAGGGGGTTGTATAGACAAATGCATGAGGGATTACTTTAGGGGTTCTCAAAGGGGATAGATAACAAATAGGAGTTTAGATTATGGCTCATATCATGCCCATCTGATTCTACACTCCCTACCATTATTCTGATCCCCTCTCCCTCAGATAAAACGCCGCCCAACTCCCCTAATATTCAACATTCCCAACACGTCCAAACATACCGCAACGGCAATATAGTGCATTAGTGCACGCTCAGCCTCCGCACACGACTCCTCTTTTTTCTCCGCCTCCTGCTGTCATGGCAGGTATGCAGTGCTAATCCAGGCACTCGCATAAATCAAGGCTGAGGGGTTAGGATTTGTTGTGGTATCTAATGGCCTGCATGATGAAACCAAGGTTGTAACAGGCTATGTTGTGCTGTTAAAGTACATAAAACTTCAAACCCGAAACCCTACATAAAGATTCGAAAGGAATCAGGTCGACATGCTTGAGGCTCGTACATTTTGCTACCTCGCAGCCGGACCTAACGCTTTTCTAGGGCTCGATACTCGTTTTCTAGGAATGTAGTCTTAAGGTTCATCATTCAGGATACAGGACTTAAGGGATTCAGGGTTGTCTCAAGAACTTGGGCAGAATACGCCAAGACAGAAGCCTGGGTAGTAAATGCGGGTTCCAGAGTTGTTCAGTACTCCTGTCCGTGCCAATGGCCATGAACCTCTCTTTCCCTCACCTAATGTCAAAGAAACCCTGCAACAGCAGAGTGGAGTAGTGGGAGCGTTCAGACTCTTCTAGCCAGTACTCGCGAAAGCTGCGCGTATGGCCTAGTTTCGAGTGTTGTGAGGACCCTTGCTTAAGAGCGCGATTTGGAGCTTAAGCCTAAAGCCTAAACCCTAAACCCCAAGCCCTAAACCCTAAACCCTAAACCTCAAGCCCTAACCCCTAAACCCGTACGGTTTCAAGCCATCAAGGCTCCAAACGCGCGCCGACACTTGTGGACTTGGTGACGCTGCACGATCACCTCCCTGAACCATCGACCCCAAACTTGGGAGGAACGCCCAGTTTTAGTGGGTTGCTGTTGAAGAACTTTTACCAAGATAAGTTGCCAGAATATGTGTCTATAAGGATTTCGGGTTTAAGGTTTGGGGTTTAAGTTAGCAGAAAGGATATGGGCATAAAGTAAATAATAAGGGTTCTCTTACTATAGATACTGTAACCCAGTAAATGAGGACCATTGACGTGGCGAGCCCTTGCATGGGGTGCTTCTCTTACACATCTGTCCATGTTCAAGGCACCAGCCTAAAACGACCACATGTTATACGATCTTAACTCCTAGTATCCCCCTTAATAACCCCCATAATACTCCCCTGTGTACTCCTCTATATAACTCCCCTATAAGGAGCTTAGACTACAGCTCACATGTTCTTGCAATATGGATATCTAGAAGTGGGCTCTGAATGGTGAGAACTACCCACCGAACCCTTAAACCCTTTTAGGGTTTAGGGTTTAAGGTCCATACTTGGAGGTTCAGGGTAGCGGCTGGTAGCAACTGACTTGTAAATATGGTTCTTTCCCGATTCTGACCCTAATTATTGGGTGACTTAGGAGTTCCATCATGGGCTATTTGTACAATCATGACTGGGCTCTAGCTACCCTGAACCGCAAAGGCGCAACCTTGAAAACCTACACCCTCAATCCTAAACCCTAAACCTTATAGCCTACACCCTAAATCTCAAACCTTAAAACCCTAAACCTTAAACCCTAAACCCTAAACCTTAAACCCTAAATCTAAACCCTGAACCCACTTCGTCCTGAGCCAGGCCATATTTTTGGCTCATCTCCTGGCTGTAGCTTTCAAAGTAAAGGGGCTTCAAGTTGCTTACCTAGGGGATTAGGGGTTATAGGGTTTAGGGTTTTAGGTTTTAGGATTTAGGGTTTAGGACTAGGGTTTAGGGTTCAGGGTTGAAGGTTTAGGGTTTAGGAAAGTACGTACAGAGGAACTCAAGTGAGCCCCAGTGAGATGCGGCTTGGCGACCCAAAACCTTCGGGCTAGGCGGTAGGTTTTATAAGGTTTGGGGTGTAAGCTTGTGGTTTGCAGATTCTGGATTCAAGGAGAGGAGCACGAAGACAGCATCTTGGAAGCAGTGAAAGCTCTGATCTGAGAGGCTACTTTATTTGAGTGGTAGCGGTGCTTCCGTGGATCTAGAAGACAACCTTGATCAACTACCGCGACCAGTCTTGGGGTACTCCAGTCCCCCTAGTGGCCGTAGTACCCAAGAAGCATATGAGCTGTAGTCTGAACTCCTACTAACCCCCCTTTATAGCCCCTACGATAATAATCCCCCATGATTCCCCATGTAACCCCTTTACTATTACGGAGTTTAGGCCCTAGAGCCTAAACCAAGCCTGTACCCGAAAAAAACCTCTTAAGGCTAGCTCATTTGATTCTGCAGCTGGGGACGTCTGTTACGAAGAGCCCCGAGCCAGGCTATCTTACCACAAGATCCCTAAAGGCACCATGCTTGTGAATCATCTGCATCAGTAAGGGTTTAAGGTTTAGGGCTTAGGGGAGGAGATGAATACACCATCCACCAATTGCAAACGACCAGAATTGCACAACCCTGAAAAGCACAATAACGACCCGCGGCTCCCCTGCGGTAGCACTAAAACGGCTTAGGGCTTAGGGTTTCAGGTGCGTTTCACGAATGCCCCAGTAAAAAGGGACGAGCACAAAATGGCCTGTCTTTATCGATCCCTCGACGTAGAGTTTCAAGACTTTCTGCAGTGGAAATCGAATACCGGGCTGTGTGCAACGGCCTCTCCAGGTCGTCCTTAGCCCTAAACCCCAAACCCTATACCCTATAAATCCTATACCCTAAACCCTGAACCCCAAAACCTAAGCCCTAAGCCCATGGAGTGGATCAACGGCTCCTCCGGATTGTCTATCCACTCTTGCTGTCGCAGCCTCTTGCAAAGCGGCGAAGGCTGTAGCGGTTTAGGAATTAGGGGTTCCCGAAAACTTTTTACAGGCTGAAGAGATACTTGGATCTCGAAATCTGTAACATAGTTTTGGGGATCCAGGTAGTACAAAGGGAATTGTTAAGAGAGCGTTGGGATTAAGACTCCTTGCCGAGAGGACCAAACTTGGACCCCTCCGCAATCCACTACCCGTATGATAACCCCCGCATATCCCTAGTAAGGGTACATGTGGGTATATAGGGGGACAAAAATAGAAAATTAAACTTGCTGTATCACTCTGGGATTAGGGTTAAGTGAGCTAATAATAGCCCGCCCCCCCGCCCCGCTGATCAAAATGGTTCCCCCTACTCTAAAATTGTATTCTAGCTTGGTACTATCATTGAATGTGTTTATCATTAGGGGGCAGCTTGGGTTGGATTTGGGACTTGCAAGACAACCCACTTCTCAGGAACAGAAGCTTTCCCCCAATGGTCCCTCACTAGGGCTTTGAAGCTGGGGACACCTGCTCAGAGATCGGCCATGTTGTGGTCATACCAACCACACACGCGCACATGCACCGGCAGCGAGACTAAGGGCAAAAATAAAACTCTTGTGACTGCACAAAATTATGCCTGTGGCTTGAAGGGCAAGCCTGCAACCTTGAGGCATCACCTCCAGCAAAACGGGGGCGAATTACATACTACGTACAATAATGACAAAGACCCAGTGCGGATGTTCAGAGAGTTAAGAGCTCAGATTAAGCTTTCAGGTCTACCCTCGCTAGGGTAAGTTTGGGGTCCCTGAAAAATCATTTGCTTATGGCTTTTGAGTGGTTATAATATAAGGATTAAGGGTAACAAGAATTGAAATTCATTTTCTAGCCCCTCAACCCTACACCCTAACCCTAAACCCTGGCGTTGGCCCCTGTAGGTGGGAAATGCGAGCTGGTAAGTTACGCTTCTTGAGCAGTACACGCCTTCCGTCAAGGGGTCCCATACCCAGGATCCTTCTGTCATGGGGTGTATATTTGGCGGGGTCAGGGGGGCTTCGTATGTATACTTCTAACTGCTATAACCTCAGTTACCCCCATGATGAACCTGGTTACGAAGTCCGCCTGACCCCCCCAAGTATACAGGAATTCAAAGGGGAAACCCTATGTAAACCCTAACTCGAAACCCTAACAAAACCTACGCCATAAACCCGTCGCCTAGGGCAGATCTCCAAGTCTCGTATACTTAGGGCAGAGGCTGGATGTTGTACCTTAGGAGGACCCCCCTGCCCTGTAGGAATACAAGAGGACCCGAATAGAATCAGCATTATCCCTTACAATCACTATTGCTGGTTGGTGGGGTCCACGAAAGTTCTACAGGACCATAGGAAATTTTGCGATGATTTTGAAGGGCAAGTCTGGGTCATTCTTCTGGCTGCTGCAATAAGCCTCTATGTTCAAACAGGGGCTTAGCTCATGGCTTAGGTTTGAGGGCTTGGGGCTCAGGATCTAGCAGGAGCCTACTAACTCAAAAGGTAACAAAACAACCACGCTCATAGAAGCTGTGGCTTTTTGCTCGTGTCTCTCTCGCTTCTCCCTCCCTCCCTCTCTCCCTCCTCTCTGGCTCTCTCCTTTTCCCTCCCTCCCTCCCTCGCTGCCTCTCCCTTGGCGTCTCCCTCTCTCTCCCTATGCATATACACTCCAACACTCTAGGGTTGTATGGTGCAAAACAACACAGCAACAGGCACTTCGTAGAGTCATCAAAAGGGCGGCAAAAGGAGCCCAACGTTGACAGCAAGCCTGGAATTGCAGCCTGCCAGGACCCCAAGTATTTAGAGTAGTGTTTTGTCTAACTGCTGCCTTTAGGGATTTTGGACCTTTACTTTACATCCTTACTGTTTGTTAGTAGGGAATAAGGAAATATAATCCCTATGTAATCCCCTCTCACAAAGTAGGGAGTAGAGGAATTTGGGTTTAGGGTTTGGGGCGTTTAGAGCTTCGGGCTTATGGTAAAACATGCTGGGAACAACAAAAGAGCGGGAAAACACCCGTCTCAAGCTTGGTGAAGAACGAATGCTGCCGCCCTATAACCCTGAACCCTAAACCCCCAAACCGTTCTTAACCAAATAGGTGACGACATGCCCATGATTGAAGCGCAGTATGCTGTATGTGTCTGCGGGCTATATGCTCATACTATATCAGCGGGCTCAAAACGTGGGATGAAGGTAGGTGGGGTGAAGGAATTAAGCCCCAATATAGTAGAATCTACAATAGGGATCCTTTAGCCCACCTAGCTTTATCCCACCTTTTGAGCCCGCTGACGATACCATGTCAAACATGAATCGCCGGCGAGTGCACGCACAGCCTGGCCATCTACTTGATCTCCGCATGCAGGCAGAGAGTAGTCCATGTTGTCGCAACACAAGGCCACACCTCTAAAAACAACCTTCAGTTGTCCTCGAGACTAGCTAAATATCTGACGCCCGCATGACACAAAAGATGGGGTTTGGGGCATAGACGCTCCTCAGGTGGCAACCTACCCCAGTCTGGTTAGGCGCCTATAAGTCGGATGCGGCTGGAGAGTAAGAAAGAAAGTCCCATAAACCTCCCTGGAAAGGGCGTATCGACCTGATCCAAGGTCACCACCCTGAACCTTAGACTCTTGCACTGGCACGACCTGGTCCGTGGCGTTTAGGGTTTGTGTAGAGGCTTGGAGAATTAGCAGTGTAATTCGCTTGCGATAAACCCTAAACCCTGCAACGCTGTATGATGGGGGGAAGGGCTCCAAATTTGTAAATAGTACCTAGATTGGGCCCAAACTTCTATAAATATTACTTACATTCTGTTGTTTGGAGCCCTAGGGTAGGTAGGATCATGGCTCCTCGGGTAGAGCTGGTTAATACATCCCATGAACCTCCATACAGTAAGTCCGATAAGCCTCCAGCTACAAGTCAGGTTCCAGCCTATGTTGGTTCTAAACTTCTGTCCAAAGTATCCATCGTCGGTTATGAGAGCTTTTCAGACCCACATGACAAAGCCATAGCATCATTCTTTTGCGACCCCATACACCCTAGGCCTTGACCACAAAAACTTCAAAAGTTTGAGGTTCTTTGCCTATGGGGCTTTCCTAAAATTAGGCGCGCCATTTTGAGGGTCCTTACAATAAGGACTATACTACTTTGGAGTCTGTAGTCTGGTCACCCCTATGCATGGAAATTACCATATATCTAGTTGATTCTATCAATCCTGCATGACCTCACTGTTCTATAGTACTCTACTTCCCAAGGTATACGGCACTTAGGGTCATGCAGGTTTTTTAGTATCCACCGCATCTACGCATAGATTCACCCCACAAACCCTGTAAAATCTCTTGCCCCGGACTCAAATCTCAAGCCCACATGGAACAAAGGCAAATCGGGTGTTTTGCGAAAAAGGGGTCCTCCTTACATGCCCACAAATATTATGTTCCTTGCTATATAAACCAGTTTCCCAAAAAGGGGTCCCCCCTCACATGCCCCCAAAAATATATCATGGTCGTTGCTGTAAGGAACTCAGAAACCTGGGTTGGCCCCTGAAACCCTTTGAAAAATATTAATATATAGGGTCCCTTCTTAAAGCCATTAGGGAAAACATGAAATATCCCAGGGTCCTACCCAGAAACCCTAAACCCTAAACCCTAGACCCTACACCCTAAACCCTAAACCCTAAACCCAGAACTTTTTGGACACTCCGGAAGAGCACCTGAGCCATAGGTGCCTTCTGAAAGGGCACCTCGCATGGATGGCTGTTGTTTCAGGTAGGCTTTAGGGTTTAGGGTTTAGGGCTTAGGGTCTAGGGTTTAGGGCTTAGGGTGTAGGGTGTGTAGGGTTTAGGGTTTATCTAAAGTTGAAAGCATGGGCAAGTACCATGAGCCCTTAACTTTGGGATCCTTACATACCTACTATATACCTTATATGTACCCTTAAGGGTCCGTAGAAACCCTGTATGTTAACACTGTAAAAGGCCTAAGGGCCCATGTTACTTCTAAGCTTACAGGGTTTAAGGCTTTGGTCTGAATCAAAACTGTCCAAAATGCAAGCAACAGAAAAGAGCCTGCTTGAAAATAACCCTAGGAGACATAGGCCTGAAATCCTGGACCCTAAGTCTAGGGTCTAGGGTTTGGGGTTTTAGGGTTGGGGGCTTATTATTTGGGGTTTAGGGTTCATGGTTTGGAGTTTAGGGTTTGAGGTTTAGGCTTTGGGGTTTAGGGCTGCAGCTTAATGAATGCCTCTGCCTGTGACCTTTGCTGCATACGTTTTGGGTGCTTGCAAATGCATTTGAACAGAAACACCGCAGCTTGTACCTGTCTTCAAGTATACTATGCACAATCGTGAGACACAAGTCCAAAAACTATAACATCTGATCTCACTTTTGGCTACCCAATAACCCACCTTGTGAATATGAGAGCTTACCAAAACCAGGTAAGTATACTACAACACGCGCATGGTTCTTAACAGGAACTATAAGACCCCGGAACCCTAAGCCCTAAACCCCTAACCCCTAAACCTCTACGCCCAAAACCTTCAGTAAGACCCAAACCCCAAACCCTTTGACCCCTAAGCCTCTAAACCCTACACCCCGAATCGCCAAGTCCTAAATCAAGGAGACTTCCAGGTGGGTAGCTATGATTTGGGTACCCTCATAGTAGGCCTACATAAACTCAGAAACCCCCAACCCGAAACCCTCAATATGTTTAACCCTGTACCCGAAACCTCTGAACCTCCAAGCCCTAAGCCCTAAAACCTATGTATCCTAAACCCTATACCCAAAACCTTCGAACCTCAAAGCCCTAAACCCTAATCCTAAATCCTAGACCCGAAACCGCTGAAACTCTAAGCCCTAAACCCTAGATCCTAAACCCTACACCTTAGACCCTAAATCCTGAGCCCTAAACCTAAATTTATTCCCTCACTTACAGTGTGACTGAGGAGTCGGCTGGCGATGATGACTTGGCTGTCGTCATCGGTAGGGCGTCAGCCGCAGGCCTGGATGGCTCTGCCAAGTCCGGTCAGCGATGTCTAGGGTTAAGGCTTACGAGTTTTGGGCTTAGGGTTCAGGATTTTTGGGCTTGAGGTATAATGTTTTTGGACCTGGCCTTAGGCTTAGGGTTTGGGGTTTCAGGGTTTTTGAGCTTAGGGATTATTAGGTTTAGGGTTTAGGGTTTCGCAGTTTTGGGTCTAGGGCTTAGGGTTGACGGTTTATAGGCTCAGGGCTTACGGTGCCAGGATTCAGGGCTTAGGGTTTAGGGTTCAGGGTTTAGGGTTCAGGATTCAGGGCCTGGGGTTTAGGGCATGAAACGATTCGGGTTTAAGATCTAGTCTTGCGCGATTGGAACATGGAAAAAAAACGTTTCACGCCATTTCTCACTTCCTTCGGGGTCCGGTGGCTGCTTGATGCTCATGCCCCAAATTTCAGAATCTAGTGGATTAGGGTTCAGGGTACTTGGGGGGAAATGGGGTTAGCGAGTATATTGATGACGCCGACACCTATAAGACATACACCAGTACGAACCATGAAGCCCCCCTGACACTAAAAGTAGTGCGTGCCCAAGAAACTAAGCTGAGCAAAACTCAGTGTAATGTAGCCAAAGTTGGAGAAGAGGGAAGGGTTTAGGCCTTGGCTTTTGTTAGGCCCTAAATCCTATACCCACCAGGACTTGTCAACTGCCCTTCTCAAGACCACAGCATGTCCCAGCATGATCTGGGTGATTCATACCTTCGCTGAGCCTCATCCGAGCAAGGATTCCTAGAACGAGGGTTTAGGGTTTTGGGCTTAGGGTTTAGGGTTTAGGGTGAGGGTTATCGTCTTTGGAGTACACGCTGGGTCCAGCAAGAAGATGGAATGGGATCTGCTACTCTGCTACTACAACCTAAACCCATACAGTCTACTTAGGTTTGATCTACTCTTCCCAGAACGCGGAACCCCACGTAAGCCCAAAGGACGTCAGTCTACATAGTGGTAGGGCTTCCTTCGAGGTTCTCTTCTAGTCAAAGCCAAGCCCGTGATCTGTGTCCAGACACATTGACATTGATCCTACTGCTCACCATACAAAAAGCTGGGCTGCTGCTCAGGAACTTAAGCTTACATCAAAAAAGAAGATGCCCTAATTTACTTTACATCCGTAATCTGGTAACTTGATTTGAGCCAGTCTAAACTCCTAGTATGCCCCTTAACAAGCCCTATAGTAGGAAACCTATATAATCCCCTATATAACGCCCTTTAAGGAGTACGCCCTTTAAGGAGTTTAGACTATATAGTTCATTCCGGCTCCTCATCAGCAGCCCAGAAAATCCTACGGCAGGGCAATGTCAGACACTATTTAGACCCAAGGAGCCCTATACCCCTTAATTAAAGAATATACCTGCAATCATATGAGCTATAATCTAAACTCCTAGTATCCTCCTTAATAACCCCGATAATAATCCCCTATATAAACCCTTTAAGGAGTTTAGATTATGACTCATATTAAGGGTCCTAGTACAATTGAAGGTATATTCCTTCATTACGCTATATTGGGCTCTCGGGGGAGTTCTCAAACAACACCCGCGTACTTTCAAGTGGGACCCCGGTAGGATAATCCAAGCTGTAGCCAGAATGAGGTCTATTTAAGGTACATACCCTATACCATAATAATGCAAGGAATCAAAATCCATGACGCTAGTAGTGACTCAGACCCCCCTAGTACACATCTCTGCGATTGTGGAATCTCTCCAGAACCCCAGGGCCTAAACCCTCAACCCTAATCCATACTTTGTTTAGGGTTTAGGGTACCCCCAACAAAAGCACTGAAGCCTAAACCCGCGTGACAACTGAGGATCCTAGACACCGGGAATTCTGGCGGTCCAGCTATTGGGTCATTCCCCTCCCAGTAGAGGGTTTACGGTTTAAGGGGCTATTATGGCTCCGATCATCCACTGTGGTAACTGTTACTGTAATGGGGAATGACCCAGTATGGCAAGCTTATCAAAGTCATGCAGAATTTCTAATAATTACCGGCCGCCAGGCCACCAAAGAGTACCTGGCGGGTCAGCGGCATTTAGAAAGCAGAAAAGAAATGGGAATGACTGGTGATATTATGGAGTGATTGGCCTACTTCCTAAATATCCCTGAACCTTCAAGTAGCACTGTTTAAACAAACTCCGACTTCCTCAGGGCAGGACCCTGCAGCTAACGGAGCCTTCAGCAGTGATAGGAGTTCGAGCATAAGCGGTTTTAAGCTCTAAGGTCTAGACCTTGAAGGTTCCGGGTTGAAGGTGTAGGTTTTATTTTGGAGTTTAAGGTCTAGGAGTCTAGGTTGGCTGGAGGGTGCTCTCAAGAACCTTGAATTTATACCCTTGAGGTTGGTGTCCTCGGGTTTTTGGTTCCAAATACCTAAACCTCAAAAGTATGTAAGATAATTGCCTTTATGGCTGTTGTTTTTCCTTTTTTTATGGGCTTAGGGCTAACAATTTCCATACTTTTTGTGGTTTTAGGTACCCTTTTTAACGGCTGCAGTCCATGATTTTGGTATCCAGCTCAAGTTTACAGACCCGAAAGCTGCAAAGTTAGGGTTTAGGGTTTAGGGCTGGGCTTTGTAGAATAGATCCTCAAGCCATCTGCAAGCGTGCTTGGCTTCAAGTTCTGAATGAGGCTGCATTTACCTTCATGTACACTATGAGTACGCTTACCCCATTTTTCTAGCGGAAGTTGATACCCATGACCCTACAAAGAGTTATCTGACTACCAACGTTCAGTCCTAGTTACTAAACCCTAGCGTGTGTAAAAAGAGGGCTTAAGGTTCAGGGAGAGCATGTCGTAGCCCGACGCAAATCACAAGGACGTTGCCGTATGACCGTAACAGGCGGAGTCATACTTTTGGGCTTACCAGAGTCGGATTATTACATATAGGATTTTGAGAAACCTAGCCAGGAAGTAGGTATGCACCCTGCCCTTGCTTTACCCTAACTCCTGATCACTAAGCCTGGAACCCTAAACCCTAATTTCTAAGTGCAGACGCTTGGGATTCAGAAGTGCTGGGCACGAAAAGCCGCACGAACAGCGGCTTCATCTCTTTTCTGCGATATCTGGTCCCTAATTACGCATCTGTTCAGTGAGGGTACGCGGTAGTTTACTTAAATATGGGGACCCCAAAATAAACCCCAAAATACGACAATCCTTATTGGAGGGACCCCCCGAGAAGGCTACTTTTGGGAATCCCTAAACCCTAAACCCTAAATCCCAGATTGTGTACATTGACCTAACATATCCGTATGCTCTGCTGCAGACGACCTAGCTGAGAAGTACGGGGTTTCCAAAACTAGGTGGCCCCAGAGGGTTAGGGTTTAAGGTTTAGGGGCCAGACATAGACCAACAAGTAATGTAGTCCATGTCGTAAGTAAGGACTCCCACAAAAAGTGCCACCAATTGTGAACTCCTGAAATTCCACATATATTCCTTTGCCACAGTATATGTCCCCATGTATCCGCTTTCAGGGGGCTCCTGATATTTGGAAATCTCCACTCTGGATTCTGGGTTGCTGTTAAGGAACTTCAACTAAGTTCCCATAATGGGTATAAATAGTAAATAATAAGGTTTCCCCAGAAAAGTAACTTAATTGAAGTGCCTTAACAGCAGCCCGGGAGTTTTGGGCAATCTCGACAGCTAAAATCTAGGTTCCCCAGTAACCTTTTAAGACTAAATAGGGGTGCACTTGTTTCCAGGTGTTCAGTTTCAATAAGATATCCGACCAAACGCGAAAGCCTAGATCTTAACCATTTCTGCCCCTGTGAAAGCTTGGGCTGCAACGCCCGCCATGCCGCTCATCTTCGCAGAAAGACCCGGCGCAGGCTGGCAATTTAGGGCTGCGTGGGGTCATTAATGGGGTTATATAGTTGTATAGAACTAGGATTTTGGGCAGTGGACTTCCATGGATAAGAATAATCCTGCAACCCGGAATGCCGGGCATATATGATCATATACGCGTAACCTCCCTACATGTATAAGTCGGTCATAAGGGCCTGTGGACCATGCGAGGTACCCATAAGTCTGGACCCAAAACGACCCTAAGCTTTTTGTAGCTGTGTTTTGGCGCCTGTCTTGAGCCTGGTTGTGTTTCGGATGGACTGTGCTTTCGAGGTGATAGGCTGCATCCACGTGTCAACTCTCAATACTTGCAGAGGCCTGGAAAGGATCATGCTGGAACTGGGCATTGCTTCCGAGTGGTTTGGCTTGGCAGGCGGGGGCTTATGCTTTGTTTCAGTCACAACGTGCATGCGCCAGCCAGTGCGGATGTCTCCTGCCTCAACGGCAGGCTGACCGGCCTTGCCACAGCCTGCCCATGGCCTCGAACTTCTCTAGCTCTCGCTGGAATTCTGGTCGCAACGACTGCGTGTAGGCGGTTGTGAGATCGTCTGCCGCCTGGGCGAGTTCCTGAGTCCTTTGAGTGCGGCCACTTCCTCCGCTGAGGGGTCCCTACAGCGTTTGGAACTCAGCTCCGACGGAGCTGAGTTCCAAACGCTGCAAGGATGACCACAGACATCTGGCGGTCACCTGCAATATCCTAACCCTATTCCCCAAACCCAAACACTGACCCGGCCTTGCCCTTACCTCCAGCTGGCTGCTTCACGATCGCTGCCTTCCGAGCACGTGTGGCTGAGCGTTTGACGGCTTCTGGGGACAAACCTTAAACTCTAAACCCTACGGTTTTCTTTGGCTTTGCATGTTGGGCCTTTTGAAGCCAGTCCTTGTTGAAAGCAAACGGACAAGAACCCAAGTGTCTAATTCGCATGTAAATTGCACAACCTTTAGGCCTCAAATGGTGTCACATGTCCAAGGTTTTTGCGAGCTAGATGATTGAGCCTTTGCGCGAAGATGCAGTGGTGGTAGAGGGCGAGTCGTATGTAAGGAATGTTGCGGAAAGGTATCGTGCGTATGGTCGTGTAACAAGTATGATCGGCCATGATCGAAAGCAAGGGACCCTGGTTTCTTCAGTATGAAGCTCAACCCTGGGCCCTATAAGCCCCAAAACGAAACCAAAAAGCCTGCAACCTACAACAATCAATGCCTAAATCAAAAGACGCAAAACCTGAACCGCGAGCCCAAAAATAAACCAAAATGAACGCTATACCCTAAACCCGAAAGACATTGCGAAACGAGTTCTCTTCGGATTTACTTGCAGGTCCCTCTGGGACTTGCTCTAAATGCTGGTTATTCGCAAGATTATGGGCCCCTTTTGCATCTAAACTATATTAAGGCACCTCATGTTTAGGGGTACCGAAATGGGACCCAATTTTTCGGACCCCCATCCCTGTGTGATATGAGATAAGGCTTTGGGGGAGTGCAAATGTCGGTCATTGCAGCGGATCCCAGAAAGGGGCTATTTTGAGAAACTCCCATGTGAGCCAAATCGGTTTAGGTTGCTCGGTTGGTTTAGGGTTTAGGGTGTGTGGTTTAGGCTTCAGTTGCCACTTTCTGGTACTGAAAAATATCATGCCCCCTGCCTGCTTGCTGTCGCTTGCTGTCTTCCAAGACTGACATCCAGAATACCGCAAAGCCTCCAGACTCTACCCGCTCATCAGCACTCCCCTATACATCGAGCCCGAACAAAAGCTCAGAAATTCTGATGATACACTTTGACAACTTTCTTGGATGCTGGAAACCTACGAAACCTACCGTAGGCCTTCCCATATCGAGTTTGTTATGGAGGCTCGCAACTTCTCCACCCTCCCATTGCCGCCTTGGCGCCGGGGGCGACAAATCGCTTCTTGGGTGGGCCTCCTTGCCCATCCTGCCAGGAAGCTTGAAATGCTTAACAAATCTTATCGATGTGAACGGTTACGGCTGTGGAGGATATACGGGTTTAGGGTTTTGGGTTTAGGGCGGTTTAGGGTTTAGGGTTTAGTTGGTTTGGGATAATGGAAGAATTCTTTCGCAAGCCACTCTGTGCCTAGATTTGTACCCTGACACTGCCTTGTAAGACCGCTTCCTCTACACAAGGACAGTTTGATTCCTAGCGCATACCCAGCTTCGGGCGCACAGCAGGTTGAGGGGGTTGGTGCTTTAATGCAGCTGAACTGCAGGACTGTTCCCATCATGCTACTACGAGGGTCAATTTTACAAAAATGCTTAGACATCCTTTGAACTCTGCTAAACTCACTGAACCCGAAACCCTAACCCTTACCTATCCTAAGTATGGGATTATACTACCATCTCCCCAACGGTACACCCCCAAGGATAAAGGAACTAATTGGGCGTTATTATGTAGCTTAAGAAGGCCTATCAGGGTTTCAAATCTGGGGGGGGAATCCCTAAACCCGAAACCCGGCGGTGAGGATAGTCTTGTAACCCGGCAACCTGTGACCCTAAAGTCTAAGTCTCAGCCCCTAGTTAGAGGCTCAGGGGTTAGGGACCCTTTACCGGGGTTATAGGGATGTGAAGGGATAAATAGACATGCATAGAGTTTCAGATTTAGGGCTTAGAGGTCCGGGCGGCTTAGTAAGTAGGTTATCAACGGGGCTAAACAGACTTAGGGGATCTAGAGCCCGTTTACAACCTGCTAACATGACGCGTTGGGAAGGGGGGAATGGGTCTTAACAATGCATAGATATCATCACCATTATAACATCCTAGATCTTAAGCCCTAAACTCTGAATCTTCAACCCAAAATCAGAAGCTCCAAACCCGACTCCCTAAACCCTAACCCCTAAATCCTAAACCCTGGATCCTACACTCTATAATTCCAAGCCCTAACCAATAAATCCTAAACCTTAAATCCTAAGGTCCAAACCCCTAAACCGAATTACTCAACCCTAAACCCTAAACCCTAAATCCTACACTTTCAGGATTCTGCACTTATCCTGGCCTGGGGTGGTGGTCGTTTCAGCCCCTCCTTGGGCCTGGGCACTTTCGCTCTTCGGAGGATTTGGGGTGTAAGGTTTAGGGCTTAGGATTTAGCATTTAGGGTTTAGGGTTGCTTCTAACAGAAAGGGAAACTCCACTTCTTCCCAACTCCTTGATCCTCTACCCTCAGGCCCCTACAGCCCAAAACACACAAGGGTTTAGGGTTTGATCCAAATTCTGGCTTTACGGCTTTAGGATTTGGGGTTTAGAGTTTTTTCCTTGGAGGGCACGCCGCAAAGTATGTAGAATAATTGCCTTTTGCAGTATTTTGAGGGCGACGCATGAAGAAAAATGTGATAGGCATCAAGAAAAGTTGACCTAAACAATTAGAAAACGTTGAAAAGTATCAAACAATAATTTGATAAGCATCAAGAAAAATTGAGGATAACTGGACTATACATTAGCAAGAAGATAGTAATACTCACAGCATGAATACGGATATTACGCATACTGGTAGCAATACCGATAAGAACACTAGTTGGAAGGAGACTACAAGAACACTAGTTGGAAGGAGACTACGGCTCAAGTTATTTTGATGCTTGGCAAATTTTCTTGATGCCTTATCAACTTATTTGTCGATGCCTATGTCTATTTGGAGGGGTCTTGCGCTATCAAGTTTATCTACGTTGAAGGAATGATTTAGGGTTCTGGGTTTAGTGTCAGGGGGATGTAACGGGTATAGCAACAACCGCAATAAGCCGAATAACAATCCCGGCTATACCAATTCTTAACCTACTTAGGAAGTCTCCCTCTTCCTCCAAGTAGGGGTTAGTAGATACGGGTTTGGGGTCTGAGGCTTAGGGTTTAAACCCTAGACCCTAAACTTGGGGTTTAGGGTCAGGGGTTTAGGGATTCTCCCGGAAAAACTCATGGAAGCCCTTGGTCGGCACCCCCTCTTAGTTGAAACGGATCCCAGACAAACGGTTGTGGGTTGAGCGTATAAGGCAGAAGTTTAGGGTAATTCTCGGTGGGGCTGTAAACGTCCCTACACAAACCCCAAACCCCAAGCGCTAAGCTACAGAAGGACCTGCGCAAATCCAAGGATCGACAAGGTCTAAGGTTAAGCGCTAGATGAGGTTGTTTTTAAAGCTTTAGGGTAGGGGGCTAAACAAATGCCATTATCACAGTAATAACGGAAATCAAGTGAACAAGATAAAGCTAAAAAAACTATGTTGATATAAAAGGCCTATGAGCATTATGTATTGTAGGGCCTAAACGAGCCCCAATGTCAATCTGAGATCTATTCGAAGTAGCCTGGACGCCCAAAAAACATCAAGGAGTTTAACCCTAAACCCTAAGCCCCTAAACCCTAAACCTCTAAACCCTAAACCTTTAAACCCCTGAACCTCTAAACCCCTAAACCCCTTTAAGACTACAAAGTTGGCAATGGCCCTGCACCCTAAACCCAATGCTACTAAATACGCTTTTGCTGGAAGCTTACGGCCTCTAAGCTAAGAATCTAGGATTCAGGCTTGGGGCTTAGGGCGTCCTAAGGGTCCTACTACCTGCACAATATATACCGCCCCTCAAAAAGGCTCCCAAATGGGAGCTTTGCAGCACCAAATAGCAGGTTATTGGGTGCGTAGGATAGGCTGGAAACCCCCTCTGTTGCATGCACAGGTTCATTCGTCCGGCATGTTTGCGGTCTCATGCGCGCGAATGCTGCAGGAAATGTCACCCCAAATCCTAGACCCTAAGCCCTAAACCCTAAACCTGTTATCTGGGAATGCAGGAATGGATCCCCATAGTAACCCTGTATCATCCCCATAGTCATCTCCTTGCGCGGTTCCATTCCTGGGTTTAGGGTTTAGGGTTTAGGGTTTAGGGCGAAACACTAAACTTTAGTTTCTCTATTCTGTTCAATCCTTCATTCCCCCCAAAACAACCCTAAACCCTCAACCCCTCAAACCGAAACCCTAAATGGATATTTCCATTCCCTGTTCCATACTACCCAGACCTGCAAAGTAAGTCTTAAAATAAGGGCCTGCAACCCCTTAAAATGATCAGAAAGCGAGTATGTTACATCCTGAACCCTAGACCCTTAGCCCTAAACCTTACACAGCCTTAAACACTGAAACCACCAAACCATAAACTTCTGAACCCTGAACCCTAGATCCTAAACCTTCTTTTGCAAACATAACCCATCCTTGACTGCAAGTACATGTCGGCATTGGCAACAGCCCCTGTTCCTGCTAGTCACTTCGTGCTATCTAAGATAATATTTACAAACCCCAAGCACATACCTCACTTGGGGTATGTGTTTTGGGTTCGAACCTATTTTCTTAGGTACTGATGTTAGACATCCCCTCAACCTCTATTAAAAAATGCAAAAAAAGTTCCCCATAACCGACGTTATTTACTGGGGGAACATATTTAACAGTAGCGGTGGGGGTGTGCTTAATATGAATATGAAGGCATTCTTCTGGATGGCATTGGTTGGCATGGATGTGTTCGAGGTTTTGGCCGTAGGACTTGCCATTGTGTACACGGGGGGATCGCAAAATAAGGGGTACTATTCAGGGGTCCCCTAACAAGCATTAAACTATATTGTGCTCTATACTGGGGTCCCCTAATGCATGGAAACTGTCACAACACTTTGGCTGCAACCCCTGCCAAACCTGCAGAGCTCTCTGCGTAAGTTGCAGCTGGCAGCCATACCGGCCATGGTGGCTGCCTCCGGCATCGCTTCCCCAACGATCCATGTAGCTATAAAGTATATACTTAGTGCCCAAAGGGGTTCCCATATCACTACTTTAGGGCCCAGGTATATACAATATACACGCCCTAAACCCCAAACCCTGTTCTGCGGTGTACACTTACATGGACCCTTTGGGTTCGTGGGCATCCACATGTCGATGTGAAAGGCCGACACGTCGACCTCGTCCACCGATTGCACCATGAAATCCTGGAGCTCAAGGAACTCCCACCGGCGGCTTAGGGTTTAGGATTTAGGGTTTAGGATTCAGGGCTTCGGGTTCAGGATTCAGGGCTTTCCGCACAAGGACTCTACCACGCTGCGACTCTGGAAATAAGCTACGCAGCCATGTCACGGAATGTTGGCAAGCTCACACCTTGCCGACCAAAGCCAGCTAGCCAAACACCTACACTCTGAAACCCTCAAACCCTAAAGCCCCGATCCGCAAACCCTAAAAGCCCCATACCCCCAAGCCCAAAAAGCTTCAACCCCCAAGGCCTGAAGCCCTGAACTCCCGAACTCTAAATAAACCCTAAACCCCTAAACTCCCAAACCCAAAAGCCCTGAACCACAAGCCGTGAACCCCAGACCCCCAAACCCAAAAGGCCCTCCGAGAAGCCCTAAACCCGAAGGCCCGAAACCCTAGACCCTATAAACCCTAAACCCTTAGGGTTTAGGGTCTAGGGTTTAAACCCTAGACCCTATAAGCCCTAAACCCTACATCTCAAATCCTAAACCCTACATCCTACACCCCATAAACCCTAAACTTTAAACAAGGCTTCTGTTGCAACCCCCTGGGATGCCGGACGGCGCGCCGCCTTTGGGGGACCCCGCACCTGGCTTTGACTGGAGGTTCTTGGAAGACCCTTAGGCTTTAGGGTTTAGGGCTTAGGATTTAGGATGTAAGGTTTAGGGCTTATGGTATGGGGCTTAAGATATAGGATTTAGGCTTTAGGGCGTAGGGCATAGGGTATGCGGTTTAAGACACAGGATTCAGGGTCTAGGGCTTGGGGCTCGGTGCTCAGGGTTTATTAGGCCTTCTTAGGGATGCATGGTAGTCCTGTAGCATCTGGGCTGAAGAAGGGTTCTCAGGGCTTCAGCCAAGCTACAGCTTTGGGACACTTCATGGTTTACTGTGGTTTCGGGTTTAGAGTTTGGGATTTATGGTTTGGGATTTAGGGCTCAGGGTCCCTGAGGTTACGTTCAGGGCTTGGGCCAATAAAGTACTGTAACTCTAGTTCCTGAAGGCTGTGAAGCATACGTTCGGGCTGGCACACAATCGCTTGGGGATATGCTATCTGTTGTAGGGCCTCCTAAGTAAAACCCAGGCAGAAAAGAGTGGTAGGGCTCAAGTCTCGAGGTATAGTGTAGGACCGTCTTGGCTGCACAAGGCGTGAAAAATTTTAATCGCCGGTTGGCGTATGATATCTAAATATATTGCAATAGGAGTATTCTGAATTTATTGGTGTGGGCGCGACAAATGTCACGGAGACTGTTCAGGCTTCCACATAATAGCAAGGGTTGCCAAGACTGCATATGAGCTATAGTCTAGACCCCTAGTATCCCCCTTATTAATAACCACTATAAGAATACCTTATACAGTCGCCTGCATGACCCCCTTTAAGGAGCTTAGACTGTAACTCATATGGGTGGTGTGCTTCAAGGCTTGGTTTGCTGTTCATATGCAATGAGATTTGAGGCTTTCGCTGAGCTTGTCGATCGCTTGCCGTATGCCTCAAGCTGATTGCCTCTATTCTCGGGGCTTAACAAGGACACTTGTAGCATATTGGGCGTACTATGGGGGCCACCTGTGTATATGAGGGGAGTCGGGGAACTCTACATGGGTGGGGTATGTCAAGAAATGGGATGAGAGATCCCTTCAAGGGTCCCTTCTCACAACCCTGGATCTGATTGGGTTCGCCTGAGCCCTATACCCTAAAGCATGCCTCGGCAAGGTGCTCCTCCTGAGCTGCATTAAAAAATGCACATGTCAATCTGGGACACCCATAATTGCCATGACCTTTAACTTTACATCCTTCGCCGCGCAAGGTAGGATATTACATGCCCTCTTCACTCAGGAGCTGCTAGCAGACAAGCTGAGCACGACTGTTGCACTCGTCAGCTGGGAGCAGACAAACTGATGTAAGCTTGTTAGCATGGAAAATCCCATGAAGATTCTACTACAGGATGATTCTTAGGGTGTAGGGTTTACGTTTGAAGGTTTGGGGTTTAGGATTTAGGTTCTTGTTGACTTGAGGTAGCCCATACCATAGTGCCTCATTGCACATGTGGAGCTCAGTCTTTCGGAATTCATTTCTAAGCCTTCACCGGAAGCATGCAACCATGGACTTGCCAACTCTCGTCAGGCTTTCTCGACTTGGGGGTATCCCTTGTAACCCTAAAGACCTCTCATGCAGAACAAAGAGGGATTCTGGGGACCCTATATCTCTCTTCCCCCAACAACCAAGGCAAAACAAGTTCCAACTTAACTCTACCTACCAGAGGAGCAACCACAACCTGTTTAAAGTTCTCTTCTTAGCAGAGGAGTCACCGGATTCTATAGCCAAGGTAATTCTGAGAAACTCTCCAAGGTCACCACCAGGGCCGGCACCCTTCCGTAACTGCGCCTGAACAGACAAGCTTGAAGGGATAGGGTTTGATGTTTGACGCTTAGGTGTTCAGACTAAGGACTTAGGGGTTAGGATTTAGGGTTCAGGGTTTAAGATCCGTAGGGTTTACATTCAGGGTTTGGGGGCTTGGGATATCAAGTTTAGGCTTCGAAAAGCCATTACATTCTCACCAAACCCAAGTGGAGCCCCACACAAACTTCAAAAGAACAGTAATCCATCAAAGTCCAAGTTGTGTACTTCATGCTGGGTTGGGGAGAAGGAGTGACATCACACTGGCCAATCTAATTCTAATACACAAAGTAAATACGGTGGATACTAAAAATCCTGCATGACCTTAAGGACCTTATACCTTGGGAGCTATGGCACCTATTGAATTATTGTGTACTAAGGTTATGCATGCTTTTTAGTGCCAACAATACCAAAGAGCGTTCACTCGATTGCAGGGTCCCTGGAATGGGGTGAATGCTCTTTGGGGATTACCAACATTTTCCGGCTGTGATGGTTACCGTAGAATGGACCCCAACGCCCAATTCTCAGCATGAAGGCCCGAATGCCCAAACCCTAAACCCTAAACCCAAACCCTAAACCGTAAACCTAAACCCAAAGCCAAACAAATTCAGGCCTTAACGCCAAAACAAGCCCTACAGCCTTGAGCCTAAACGCCAAACCCTAAGCCCCATTCTAACTGCTGGGGCTCACACATGGCTCTTAGAGGCCCAGACCACACGATACTACAAAAAACACATACCTCATAAGGTACTTGTGTTCTTACAACGCCGGACGATCTTTGCTTAATCCCTACAAGAAACGCCTCCTCACTCCCCGAACCGTAACTCGTAACTCAAGTGCCTATGAAGGTTTGGCTCTGCAAGGCTGTGGGCAGAGTAAACGATTGGTGTACTTGGCATGAAGTTCACGGATACTGATGTAAGCATAATGAGTAGGACTGTGCGTCCTGACAAGTCACAGCCTTGTTTGGGGTACTGAGAACCCTGCTGATAACTAGTCTGAACCCCAAACTCCAAATTCCGTGCGTTTTGGTGATACACCACCAGGGCGTTTAAAGCATTTTCAATCGTAGACTTTGCTTCTCACCAATTTGCCCTCGCGAAGGAGATATTTGGTAATTGTTGCCATGAGAGCTCTATAACCCTAAGGGTCCAAGGACCCAAATAATAGGGCTTTAGGGCCCAATTGCTATAATGTTCATGGTATTTGGGTCCTAGCGCCCCATTATTTGGGTCCTTGGACCCTTAGGGTAAGGCAAACTTCAAAACAGGCCAACTGGCAAAAACAACCAGGGCCAACGCTGCAAGTACTCGAGTCAAATGTTTCGTGTGGACGATTATCATGTTCTAGTTGTAGGGTTTAGGGTTTAGGGCTTGCGGTTATACTCATCATAATGATACATGTAGGGGACCATAAGATACTAGCTGCTTACAGCTTGGGTGCGTCCCTACCTGTATGGAGGTGGGAAAGGTTCAAGGACTCTGGACCTCAAAGCCTTCATCTCGTATATGCTCATATCATCATCTCATGCGACCTCCTCACAGCAACATCACCGAAGATCATGTAAACCCGAACCTCAGCATTGGAAACCCTGATTCCTGTCCCCGAAGCAATCTGACTTTATCCCTATGTGTTGGAGGCAGAAAAAACTGCGTAAGTGGGTGGGTAGGTGATAAAGCGATATGGGCAGGACGACCCCCATTAACAAATGGACTTAAACCCAATTCTTAGGCGCCTAAACCCTAAACCCTAAACCGAAACCCCCTAATCGTAAACCAGAAAACACCCCTTACCCTAAACCCTAAACGCCCCAAACCCTAAACTCTAAATGCCCCCTCTAACCCTAAACTCTAAATTGTAAGTGGGTGTCCGGTCTGAGAAGGGACACGCAAGGTATCGGGATTAGGGCTTAGGATCCGAAACCCCTAAACCCTGAACTCTCCACCCTCGACCCTAAACCTTACAGCCCTAAAAGTTAAAACCTAAATCCTAAGACCTAAACCCTCAACCCAAAACCCTCAGCCGTAAACCCTAAACCCTACGATCCTGAACCTTAAACCCAATAACCTTAAAACCCTTTAAAAAAAACACACACACACACACACCCACACTAAGAACCATGAAAAACCTCAGCCCTAAATCAAGCCAGGCCTGAAGGTCGCTTAGCTTTTGCGCCATGCCTCCTTGGCCTTGGTACTAAAGCTTAGGTTTTCGGGTTTAGGGCTTTAAGGTTTGGGGTTCAGGGTTTCCGTATATTGGGGTTATATGGGGGGTTATATTGGGAGAATGGAAAAGACTATTGGTATGTGTAGGGTTTAGGTGGTAAGTTTCAGGGTTGTAGTGTTGTCTAGTTTTAGGATTCTAAGGTTTTGGGTTTCAGGGTTTTAGGGGTGTTAGGCTTCAGGGCAGGCTTGGGGTTAGGGTTTAGGGCAAGGCTGCACACGGTGGACGAGGACTTTGCGCACCACGGAGGATACCCCAACACAATCTCAACATGATGGGCCTCTTTTGACAAATAAAAACCACCACTACAAAAAATATGGCTTTCGCTCTCTGAGTTCAATACATACACAAGAATTTTTTCATACCAGACAGAGAGAGAGAGAGAGAGAGAGAGACAGAGATAGGGAGAGCAAAAAAAAAGTTGAAGTGCTCAAGCTGTATAAAGGTCCCGCCATGAACCGCAACCAAAATCAGCGTCTAAGAAGTCAAGCCGAGGGCCGTGGGATGACCCTTGATCCACAATCCACCCCACCGCCAACAGTTATGGCACTCCAGCTTTGGGGTTCGAGTTCAGGATAAGGGTTTAAGATTTAGAGCCTGGGTTTGTTAAAGCCCTACGGACGTTTGGCCTGCATGACTGCGCTGGGTAAAGAAGGACGTCGCAGTAAATGCTTCACTACTCAACAAGTGACCAGACCTTTGCATAACCCACTCAGCAGGCTCTGCCACAAACACCATCCTATATACCCTAAACCCTAAGCCCCAGTTTAGCGTTTGTGGCTTAGGGCTTAGGGATTAAAACCCCTGAACCCTAAACTTTAAATAGTAGTTCCATTTTCTTTTCCAGTATCCTAATATAAGCCCTATATAACCCCAATATTACTCCAATGGGTACTATCCCTATAATCCCCTATATGAACCCGAACCCCAAAGCTGGAGTAACATGCTCCAGTTGGAGGCTTAGGGCCGCCCTTGCCCAAACTAGCATGGAGCCCCCTGTACCAAGCTTTTGAAAAAAGCAGAGTCGACCTTTGGAGCCGTTTTTGGCATTCCAACATATGGGGACCGGGGCCATTTATATCGAGGACTCTATCTGGCAAAGGGCCACCGAAATATGGAAACTCCGCTTAAGATTCCATGTCCGTTTGAGGGAGAGCTCTTGGAGGGTCAGGGGGACTTCGTAATTAAGTAGGTTAGTAACCCCTGTGAGCCACATAACCACCCTAGTTATTTCCTTGTACGTCCTTCTGGCCCTCCGAAGTAAGGTATTGAAGCCTATCCATTTCGTTTCCATTATCTGCTATAACCCCCAAGATGTACCATAATATATTACAGTAGTCTCCAATCCCCATACAATGCCAATGCCCCGGACCACTCCCGGACCCCAACTGCGCCTGGAAAGGCCGAAGGCAATGCGAAGGACTACAGGGCGTGCTAGGACGGTCTGTAGAATTCTGTTTTGATGCTACTGCTGGCTCGGACATCGCTTCCTTGAGGTGAGAACTTGCACCTTGGCACCCATGTTGCGGAGGAATGCTCAAAAACCCCTTCAGATGCAGGCTGCTTGCACGAGCAGTGATGCGCGAGGGTCTCAAGGCGTGATGCTGCTGCAAGCTATGCAGGAGGTGCTGCTATGCTAAAGGGTGGGCTGAAACAAACGATTCCAAGAGGCCCCAAGTAAGGTGACTTCGTAGCGCAAGACTTGCCATCACGAGAATAATCTCAGAACCTTCTACCTTCACCTGACTCGTGACAATCCAGGGCCATGCATATCTCTTGTTTCCCTTAACATCAGCCAGCACAGCTTCGAAAAATGGCGGGCGCAATGGCGTACTGACAGCATACACTTGCCTGCAGCAACGGACATTTTTGATGATAGATTGATCCCAGAAAAGCCCGGTGACCCCTGATTCCGTGCAATATGCCTCAGATTATGCCAGGTTTGCAAAACACGCGGTGTTGGCATGAAAAGGGCTTGCCAACTGACAGTTTTGCAGGGGTAGTGGTGGTAATCATCCCTATTTACCAGTCCCTACATACACCCCCCTCTTAAACCCTAAACGCCAACCCCCAAGCCCCTAATCCCCAAACCCTGGTCCAAACCGTAATCTAAACCTTTTAAGTCTCGTGCCAGCCAGAAAAGATAGAGAAAGTTCAGTGGCATCTGCCTGTTGAGTTGGTAGGAGACATCATGCATCCTAAATCCCAGGAAATACAGCAGGCATGGGCTCCAAAACCCTGAACCCTATGATTTCCTGCATCAGAACGGATTGGCTTTGACAACCTGGGCCCTACAGGAACATCATGACCCTTAATACCTGTGACCAAAAACTTCAACAGCACACCGTCAACCATGAAAACCGTTAACGTCTAATCTGAGTATTGCTGAATAGTAACTGTGTTTCTGCTGTGTCGGATTTGTTATGTTGGGTTTGGTGTTGTTTTCTTACTCGTTTTGTCTTACTTTACATATTGCTTCTGATGCGCTGCATGTTTGATAATTGAGCCGCGATGTTTAATTTCGATGCACTATTTCTAATGCATTCAGCGTCTGCTCCGCTGTGTTCTGCGGTGTTCTGTGACGCTTGCTTTGTTCTTCTGCAGTCTTGTGGTTTCTGCTATATTCTTGGCACGAACTAGTGCGTTCTGCCTAGTACCCCCAAAAGTTCTTCGTGCCAAAACCTATACCTTAACCCCAATCCCTACACAAACTAGCTCCAGAATCCCCAGCCTAATCCTCAAAGCTTGGGATTTGTGGTCATGGAAGCTGCAAGATTATGTTCAAATCAACCCCTGTGAACAACGAGCCCCTAAACTCAACATTGAGGAAATGCACACGACCTCACCGCAACACCCCTAAATTGACTTAGAATCCGCCTTACTGAGGTGTTCTTTGTGCCTGGGTGAGGCTCATATTCGAATCCATCACAACATAGCCCTCTAAGGTTCGGGGTGTAGGGTATCTATATGGGCACGAAAGAGTTGTTATACAGTCACGTTGGGGCATATTTTGGTCACAACTGCGATCCCAGGCAGATGCATTGGGGCGAGAATATATACTGTTGGGCACGTGGAACCCCACACTCTGAACCATGTTGCATTCACATCTATCACAACATGAGTAATCCTTTTTGGTGGCTGAACCAAAGAACATTATGTTCTTCCAAAAGGAACTAACTAATCTTAACCTAAACCCTAAACTTAAACCCTGGATGGGGTATGTCCTTGGTCCCGGCGGTGACCGCCTCAATCCGCTGTATCCACAGCCGCGCACGGATGCGATCGTGCACCTGGCGTCAGGGTTCATGGCTTTAGGGTTTGGGGCTTTCCAAGGACTAGGCTTCTAAGAAGGGTCTTCACATATTAGGATTGATATTGGGGCTGTGCCTTGGTTCGGGGGGTTTAGGTTGTTTGAGGGTCTCTGCAAGCCAGTTTTCAAAACGGGTTCATCATAAAGTTAAGCCCTAATTTCATTAGGTTGATGCTTTGAGGCAGTCATCGGGGTGGACCTGGAAGCCAGGTTGTAGAGATTCAGGATTTAGGGCCTATTGTTGTTGAAGCTTGAGGTTTGGGGCTCAGGGCTCTAAAGTTCACGGTGTGTGGCTTGAAGGTAACCGTTAAATCTTGAGATTGTAAGTTTCTCGTCCCGAAAATGCTTTGTGACAAGCCATGTGGGATTTTGCCTCAAGTACTGTTCAAATGGGGGAAACCTAACTCAAGGCAACTGTCCAGGTGTTCTGAAAAGAGTCCTGACACGTCTGATGGATTTGGATGAAGTCTCTCCAAGGGCGCTTGCGAAGATGGTCAGTTTCACCTGATGTCATGATGTCCCGGCTATCTACTGCAGCCTCCCTGGTCGCGACGGCGACGGCGGTGATGGAGAAAGCTGTAGTTGTCGTGGCCGTTTTTGTGTTAGCAGTACTAATGCTATTCGCATAATTGCAATCATGATATTAATCGCCGCAGCAGTAGCAGCAGCAGCAGCGGCGGCGGCAGCGGCGGCAGCGGCGGCGGCGGCGGCAGCAGCAGCAGCAGCTGGAGCAGCAGGAGGAGGAGGAAGAGAAGTAGTAGAAGTAGCAGTGGTAGTAGTAGTAGTAGTAGGAGGAGGAGGAAGATGGGTAGGGGTAGGGGTAAGGAAGGGGTAGTGGCGGCAGCAGCAGAAAAAAAAAGGAGCAATGTGAGTAGACCAGAACACCTATGTGAAGCATTCCTGCAGGCCAAAGCGACCGAAGCAGCAGGACATAGTCTCCAAATAGGGTTTCGGGTTGAGCGATGGGTATATACATATACATACATATATATATGCTGCCCCCCGATGTACCTACTCTATTTGGTCTGGAAACCTTATTATATGATTATTTCAGATGTATATCATGAACACAAGGTCGAAAACATGCCAACCCTCTTCCCTTACATTTATCAAATTTGGGTCTTGTGCATGCAGACTAAATAGTACTACATGCACAATAGCGCCCCATTGTTCCCAGACCGCAGGCTTGCCATCATCAACCTGCAGGTCTTGCGGTGTAAGGGTCCGTTTGTCAAAGGTCGCCTTGTCCGCCTCGACCTCCTTCCAGGCACGAGGACATCCTCCAAATGTAGTGTCCTTCTCCTTCTACTGCACGCACTACATGCTGTTGCGGTTCAGCTTCTCAAGCGCCCTGTGGTTCATGTGCGTGAGCAAGTGTGTGCTAGAAAGAGGAACATTCAGGAGCCGTAGCAAGAGAGCAGCAGCTTGCGTCTGGAGAGAATGTCCTTCCGGGCCTTTGGTAGCCGTAAAGAATTGGTGCAGATGTTGCGGAAGAAAATAACGTTGGCATCGCTTGCTATTGCACCGATGGCGAAGGATATCACCACGGCCGTTGGAGGTGAGGGCACTGAGTTTGCCACGCTGACAGTGCGGACAGACCGCACCTTTCCAATCTGGTAGAGTGTGGTCCACAACAAGCAACCGTATGATGTCCTCATCACTCGCAGCCATGAGCTCCGGGATGCTGCGACGCCATTTCACCTGTAGAGGCCTTGACGTACCGAATCTTGATCCAGGATGTCGACTTCTTCGATGAAGGTTTTTTCTGGATCATATGCCAGACACCCTTCTTGGAGTTTGGAAATGGATTGAAGTTCTTGCTCGCCGGCATGGTAAGGCGTTCAGAGACACTGGGCGCAGAGAAACCTAACCTACCTTGACGCCAGGAATGCAAATGTGAGCTTCTCATTTACAAAGGGCACTGATTTTAGCAATGTTAAGATACTGCACATGTGTACGAAGCAACAAGAGCATCACATAGCATCAATCAGCATCAACATTGTTTTCCCGGACCTTGTTGCGGTGAGCCAGGCAAACACATCAAAATACTGTGCACTCCTCACTTCGCGTAGCTTGTTGTAATTCCTTTCTACACTTTAAGGACATAATTCCTTGGATAGTAGGGTCCGATACGGATTTTTAACTTCTATGTACCGATCAGTGTACACTTCATTTTTTCTCCGTGTACTATTTAGTATAGTGTTTCTACATAATGGCATGAGTTTGTGCGCAGGCATGCGCTTACTACGGAAGCAGGCCTTTCAGTTGAAAGTGACGAGGATCACCTACGGGATGTCCCCGTTGGCAAGGGCTCGATCCATTCTCCTCCAATGCCTGCGACAGATCATCCATGGGGTCAGGCACATCCTCAATGTCCAGGGGGCTGCCACTTGAGATACAACGCGGTGGGGAAGAGCGACGACGCAAGGAGTCGTGCGTAGGAGACTTGGCTGAAGATGTCGCATTCTCTAGCTTGGAAAGACTCGTTGGAGGATGCGCAGGGACTTCTGTTGGAGGCAAGACGGGCTCAGCAGCGAGATCATTCGACTTGGTGTCCTCGTGGAGTTCCTGTTTCACATCGCTAAGGGGCATTCTGCGCGTGAGCTTCTTGGGCGGACGGCACAAGTCAATGACATCACCCGGCACACTCGACAAAGCACGAAGGAATGGGCGAGGCTCGACGCAGTTTCAAGTACTAGATATTAACTTACATAACTTGACACACATATACTTATGCAAAACCAAGTAACAGTCAGAAACGCGGAAGTACTTGTCTCATTCTTTTCCTTTTCCCATGTTGGTTGCTAGTAGATGAGCTCCTCTGGTCCTGCTCTGCCTTGGCGTTGCCGGTAGTAGAAGACGCTGGTGTAATCGAATGATTGGAAGACTTAACTGACCTGAACTTTTCGGCTTGCCCTTTTGGAGCTGCTGCACCATCCTGGTCAGGGTTGTTGATGGTGGTAGCCTCAACACCTGCCAGTGTGGGACGACGCTCCTCGACGAAGGCCTTCCGGGTGAGGGCAGACTTGCCGTAGACAGTGCTGCAGAATGGAACCTTTTCGTCATCTAGGGCACCCTGCAACAAATTGAGAGAGCATTGAAGATGCGCGCTGTGATTTTCACCCTTGTTGGTCAGTTTGCCGTGCATGTAGGAGGATAATTTCACCATCTTCTGGCCAACGGTGATGCTTGATGGGAAGGCGGAAGTAGATAGCGATGTCGGCGAAGACTACCATAGATGACCGCTTGAACACGGCAATCAAGTCTTCCTCATTGAAATCCTTGTGGAATGATGGCCGCACGATCTTGTAGAAGGTCTCGAAATCGACCCGGTCAGATGTGACGTTGGTAGCCATGGGTGGTTCAGCAGATCGATCATATGGATTCGAGCAAGCCTGACAGAACTGGTTCTTATCAAAGGAAGATGCATTGTATCTGGCCATTATTCTTGCGATCAACTCCCGAAACCTCAGTCACGGCCTCAACTGAGGCAAGCCGCTCTAGGTTGAGATTGCCATCATCATAAACCCTAGGCTTCGTGCGATGGCCACGCTCCTTGCGGAAATAGTCCCGGTGGTTTGTGCTTTGAAAGGAAGGGTGCTGATCAACACGCTCGTCTTGAACCAGCCAGAAGGCGGACATGAGGGAGACTGGGCCTTTCCCGATCTCGGACTTCCCCGTCCAAATGATGGCGTGCTCCAGGACATATGGCAAGCAGGGAGCAATGACGAGATGAGGGCCCATGGCTTGAAATCCACCAGGGTCAGAGGCCAGTCTGTGATGGTGTTGGATTGGCTTCCCTGATCTGCCAGACACCGAAGGAATTCCTTTATGGTGCCCTTGTCCCAACGATAAAGGATGGCGTTGGGGTCGTTGACCGTCTCTTCGGTCCATGTGGTGAAATCCCCCTTGGCGTTATCCTCCGGTCCGTTTTTGCGAATGTACTGGAAGCCCTTACGGATATCCTCCGTCTCCCTGATCAGTTTGGCGCTGTTGTTGCCAGGCACGATCTTATGATAACGAATTTGAAAGCCACCGAGTCCCTCAAGAAGATACTGCAAGGCCTTGCTATTGTCCCTGTAGTTCTTTCGATAGTCAATTTCGAGTGCGCGGCCAACAGCCATGGACCTGATAGTGGTGTGCGTGACTTTGGCCCCATCCGCGAACTTGACGTGCTTGATAATGTCCATTTTTTTGTCCCCACGGGGTAGCACGATCACTTGCATGGTAAATGGTGACAGGTTGTTGCCCTGAACCTTGATGGGGTGCGGGAGGTCGTCATACCGCTGTTGGAGAAACTTAGTCTCAACCTCCTTCAGAGATCAATGTCACCTTCGTAACCGATCAGTACATCCAGGAATTGAAGCATCTTCTTGATGGTGTCATCTTATCTCATCCCTGGCTGGTAAGTCCCCAACCTTGACATGCCCTATCGGCTTGTTGACTACCATAGGTCGCTCCAGCACGACTATCTTCATGCCATCTGTGGCTGCGAGAGCCTCTTCTTAAGTGACCGCACCGTCAAGGTTCTGTTCATCTATGGATTACGCCAAAGAAACAGGCCGATGAGGAGGAACAGACGCCATGATTCGTTCTGGCACCTAGCAAAATTCGCGAACTCACGAGAGGCTGTAATGCTAACAGAATGTGCCAAATCTGCATGTGAAGGGTGCTTTACATGTGAGCGCCTTCCGTGTGACACGCATCCAGAACCAGTGCATCCTTTTTTTCAACTGATCTTGCTGTGACTTGCTGTGTGTGGGAATGAAGAATCAACAGAGCCAGCTGAGCCAGCCTAGTCGCTGAACAATTTCTGTCGGGCACACTCTTCCTACTGTAATGTTTTAACAATCTGTTAGTGACTAACTGACCAGTTGATAGAAAGCCAAGAGTTTTCTGCATACTCAGATCATCCTCTTGCGCGGTTCTACTAGGAGCAGCATCACAGAGCATCAGTCGAGTGTAAAAGCGACATGTCCTCTGCTGTCAACTCAGCTTCTTCTCCATTAGAGGTCACTTTGAAGAAGAGGTCCCTGAGGCGATAAACGAGCCCTCCTTGTTGCAACACTTGGGGGGGGCACCACATATATATATATAATACGTGTATATATATATACATATATACCTATACAGAAGGATTGTAGCCAACTTGCCGGATGAGCTCGAGAGAGTTGCTCAGCATTGCTGTCGCCCTTGGTTTGTGGAGGGATCACGCAACCCTAAACAGACGCGGCGTAGGGTTTATGGGTGGAGGTTCAGGGGTAAACTCTACATCTTAAGCCCTAAATCTCAACCAGCCAAAGTTACATCCTGGGCGTTTGAGCGGTAGCGCGAGAACTCTTGTGAAGCCTACTCCCCTCCCCCTATGTTTGAAACACCCACACATCAATCCCTGATATCAAATATGCCGATTGCGGTATCGTATACTAGAATACACTGGTAATATTAGGGTGGCGGTTTGATATTAAGGTGGGGGAGGCAATCTATGGGTAGATAGTCTTTGAAGCAAGAGTTGCTGCGCTTTAGAACCAGACTTACATCGGAGAGGATAAAGCCCAAAATACTAGAATACCTTTTCTGAGGACCCCTAAAAAGGTCCCCCTAATCGTGAGACGTCCCCCATACAAAGTGCAATAGGGACGCCTACAAGCGCAAGATGATTCCTATGTCTCCCAGGGGTCTGAGAAACCCGCCATACGGGCCTGCTAGAGAAAGCTTGTCCCTAAGGGTCCAAAGCATACAATTATCATATAATCCCCAAAACCCAAGCAATGATTTCCGGTATAGTATTTCAGAAGTATATGATCATTGTTTACTGGACCCTTAGGGTGCAGCTCTGGTTGGTTTCCTTCTGGGCCTCCGCCTTAGTTTGGGGGCCCATTGGCTCATGCATTTGGTGCAGGATGACCGGATTTGGGTTTAGGTTTCCTGCAGAATCCGAAAAGCTGGGCAAACAAGTGCCATGATTTGATGACTTTCCTTCTTCCTGAATCCATAAACCGAACACCCTGCAGCTCCCCTAGAGTAATTTCTTTTGGAAGACCCACCAAGGGACCCGTACTACCACGGGAACCCAAATCCACTGACAAAGGAGAATACCCGTCGGCAGCTGCTAGACATGTTGAATTCTACCGCTCCATGTTTACAACGCTGCGATTTGGTCAGTCAAGAGGCCGTCCGCTGCATGACCAACTGAACGACCTCCCGGCTACCTGAGTTTTAGGCTTGGGGGCTTTCACAGATCTGTAGCTTTCTGGTTCCATGTTGGTGTATTACAGTATAAAAAAACCAGGAGCTATGTTTTTCTAAAAACAAATTCTGGGCGAATGATAATAGCGCATCATCTGAATCCAGGCCCGTTTAGGTATGCTCCCGATAGTAGCTACAATTGGGCGTGCGCTCGTTTCAGTGCGTTTTGTTTTGCCAAGTTACCCTAAACCCCTAAACTCTAAGCCCTAAATTTCATCCAACAATGAGCCAGTCGACCTACCTTGGATTTCGCCTTAACTCCTTCACAAATCCGACCCCTTCAGACATCCTAAACACAAACCCTTAAGCCCTAAACCACTTACCTCTCAACCCTAGATCCTAAACCCTAAGCCGCTAAATTCTTAAGCCATGCAAACCATACCAAACCCCAAACCCAAATCAAGCCTAATCAGTCCAGGACTTGGAATCCAATCGGATTCGCGCAGTTTAGTGTGTAGGGTTTGGAGGGTTCAGGGTTTAGGGGTTTGGGGTTCAGGACTGAGTGGGTGTTCTATGGAAAGCCCGGACGATCGGCTTTCAAAGTACTCCTTCTTGGCGTAAGGTCCAAAGTCCTCTAACAAAAACCTTACAGGACCAGACAGCGGGCCACAGTTGCGACCCGTGAAACATGCAGGGGGCACATGGTTTTAATCTTAGATCTGGGGTTCGTGGTTGGGTTCTTGGGTTTGAGGTGGATGAGTGGGCTGATTCGGGGTTACTGTAAATAATCACCAGCACCGACACTTAAACCCCTTAGAGGTCTGGGTAGGGGGGGGTCCTTGAAGGGATAGTAATTCGCTATACCCTAAACCCTAATTCCCATGCGCTCAGGGTACTTCAAGGCCTTGCGCGGCTGGCAAGAAGCCATCCACCAAACCAACTCCACACAAAGTATTCTTACTGCTATTACAACTACTACTATTACAATTACCGTTATTATACTAATAGTATTTCTATTACTGTTATTACTTTATGATTAGCATTATTTCTACAATGTAAACTCTAGACCGTAAAGCCTCAGACCCCCAACAACTGATATACCAGAATTTCATCTTTGAGGTACGGCACTCGCGAATCTAGGAATCTACGGGACAGAAATCTGAAGGAACTCTACCTGATGTTGCCCATACAGACCCAGAGACATCATTGACACTCCCCTCCAAGAGCTGTGTTATCCGTGCGATGGCTGTCGTTCTGAAGAAAATTTGATGTCCAAATCCTACTCCACCAAACCCTGAGGACTGCTCTAACTGGACAAGGGCTGCTGCAGAGGACAAAGCCCTTACTTGGAAATGCCCTCAAATTTTGGAAGCCGCTGAGAATCTAGTGTTGGGACTAAATACCGATCGAGGTCTATTTGAGGTGCCCTCTACTGTACGGCGGTTTCCCGAAATTAGGGGTACCATTAGTACCATTTTGGGGGCTCCCATAGTAAGGATTATGATATTTTCGTGTCTATATTGGGGTCACCTTTTTGATGGAAACTACCAAACTTCTACAAGGAAGTTAGATATAGCAATTGATAATCATCTGTATGAAGCCCAAAATAGAGTCGGTTTCCATTTCATCGTTCATGTTCGCTTGTTTTCCTTTGATTCTCTATCAGTGGAGGCTATATCCCTCAACCCGAAATCCTAAATAGTAGCTTCCCTTTTCTGCTCCCTTCCCCCTAGCTATCCCTGTATGAACCCTAAAACCCCTATATGATCCTAAGCCCTAAGCCCCATATATATATATATGTATATATCCATATATAGACCGTACATTACTCAGGCAACCAGAAGTCCGCAGGCCATTGAAGGCTTCTGAGGAGTGACTCTAAAATCCTTCAGGCGCACCCAAATAATCCACATGTAACGAATAAAAGGATGTAGGAAACCCCAACCTTCAAACTGAGGACCCTATGACTATCACATGATGGTTATTATAGGGTCCTCATTTTGGGAGTTGGGGTTAGCAGAATCCCCCGATTAATAACTCCTATTCGCCATGGAGCCAAGAATTCCCATATAATTCATGGACCTCGGTTACTGTTTGGGAATAGATTAGGGACTATACCCATGCTCAACAACCTAAGGGACCGCTATGTCCATCCTTGAAGATGCAGTAGATCATATGGCCCGTGGATGCCTGCTTCCCCCTTTCTGAGAAACCCGTGTGGTGTGGTGCAAAATGTTCGCCACCCAATTCGACAGGCTGCTTGCGCGAAGCTCCAGGAGCTCAGCAAGAGACAAGAACCTTGGCTTAGGCTTCAGGGCTGAGGCGTATACTATCTAGTAGTTTCCACTTTCCCTAAATAAGCCCAATATACTGTCTAGTAGTTTCCATTTTCTTTTCCATTATCCCTAAATGACCCCAATATACAATATAGTAGTTTCCATTTTCTTTTCCGTTCTCCCTATATCACCCCGATATACTACTATATTAGTTTCCATCTTCTCTTCCAGTATCCCTAAGTTCTGGCCTGCAGGGAGGATCGTGAACGCTCGGGGAAGGTGAGGTAACATCTCACTGCCATGTACAAGCTCTGTGTGAGTCTTTCACTCGGATGGTGTTGTGACAATCTTGGGGGGCCCCATATTCTTAGGATTATATAGGGTGATATGGGGGTAATAAAGGGATTATATTGGGATGACACAAAATAAAATGGAAACTACTTCTTGTGCACGCCTAAGATTCTGCGATGGAGAAACATCAGAGAATTGGACACGATCGAAAAAGTGACAGCAAGTTCATGCATGCATGGGCAACAAGGCTGGCCTTCAAATTAGTCATGATTCTTCCCATTGCGGTCGGAAACAGTGGCCGGAATGGCGCCCACCGCCCGCACCGCCCCGCACCGCCCGCACCG
>CAJNIZ010042558.1:41919-59115 GCA_905231905.1 Symbiodinium pilosum | reverse complement strand
GGGGGCCCCCGTACACACTAAAGCGGGTGCCACATTAATCCCTAAACCATCCATCAGGCCCCTACCGTTTAGGGGGAACTGAGCCTCAATTCTGTCATGCTTCATGTTCTGGAGAAGCTCGATAGCATCTTGCCACAGCTCCTTGCGGCTCAGAATGGTAGCGCAGCAATCAGATGCTAGTTCAAGCTCCAGAGTGGTTTCGGGTTTAGCGTTTAGGGTCAGAGGTTAGGGTTTAGGGTCAGAATTTTCGGGTCTGGAGTATAGGGCGTAAGTGAGTAAAGGCAGAAGGTTTTTGATCTTTGGGCTTTGGGGTTTTAGGCGTCTAGAGAACGGGGTGTGGTGGGCATGGGCTTCCAGCACAGACACCCTGTTGCCCCACCCTCCGCCCCTCCTAGATTCCCTTTCTTTCGCAGCACTACCCCCCCACCGTTGAACTTCTCAGTTTTTCGACTAGAGACAAGGTTAACGCAAAGTGCCAGCAAGTATTCAGAAACCTTATGCACTCTAGCTCCTTATCCTAGATGGTAGTTTCCCAAAATAAGGGACCCCACTATAGACCCCAATATACTACAATCCTTATTATGGGGACCCCCAAAAAGGTACCCATAATTTTGGGAAATCCTAAACCCTATATAACCCAAAATAGCCCTATATCACCCTATATAACCCCTTTAAAGGTCCCCTAATTTTCGGAAACCCCTAGATGAACCTCCGCCGAGTCCTGACAGGCGCTGATGGCAGCCCCGTAGGACACAGCGGTGGGTCTCAGCCGATCCTGCGAATTCATTTTCAGACCCCCTGACCGATCTAAAATTCCTATCCTATCCCTGAGGACACTGTGGAGGGTTATGTAGGGGCTATGTGAGGGTTTCTGGGGATTAATTCTCATGGGCTCATATGGGGAATCCACTTGTTAGATCATCCCTTGGGCTTAGGTCGCTCACACTCTTGCCTTCAGGATAGTTTGAGCCACAAACTTCGGGAAGCCATAAAGCACACGGTGAGTATTATTTGTTCACACCCTGCCCCAAAGTAGGTACAATTTACAGACTTAGATCCCTGGAAAGAAGTACCGTTTGCTTATAACGCATTCCGGGCATCCCGACACTTGAACCTAATGACAGACGATAACCCCCGGCAGGCAGAGGTTTTTCTAATTAGTGTGAGGTGCCTCGAACAACTTGGACAGCAACACAAGCGCCTGCTGCCTTAGCTGCGCAGTTCTTCTGGCAACGTATCCCCTAAAACTCAGGGTTTTGCGAGGAGATCTCTACATAAGGCTCCAACAAATTCCAAACTAGGCATATATTTATACGACTTGCAGCCAAGCAGGTATCATAAACCGACTCGGAGCCCCATAGTATTGCATGAGCTGCAACTAACCATGCCTCTGTTGTCCACCCTAAACCCTGAACCCCTAAACCTTAAGCCCTAAACACTCGTTTGTACAGGGAGTGTTGGCTTCCTACACCCTCAACCAGATACCGCAAAAACAGGATCCCTAAGGGTCCATATACCCAATAATTAGGTGCTTGGGATTTGGGTAATAATACTTATCATATAGGTCTTTGTGGTAAGTATATGATTATTAGGCACTTGGACCCTTAGGGAATGGAATCTCCAGCAGAGGGGTTTCCCCCTATGTACTCCCAATAACCCAGACTAGGGTTTAGGGTTTCGGTCCTGCTGGGTCAGAGTTGAGAGGGCTCATGATTTAGGCTTCCAGGGTGGAGGGTGTATAAAAGCCTAACCAGACCCCCTGCTAAATAACCCCCCTCCCCTCGATGGGGATCATAATAGGGATCCTAATGTTAAGGCCGTTTAAAGGAGAGGGTCTAGTAATCATGGGTCTACATTAATCGACTTCTCGTTATGGGGATTAAAAGAGGAGGAACCCTGACAGGGGGAAACCCCAGAGCTAGCTGTTACGCGGAGACCCAGTCATCCACAATAACGCGTTTCTGGGCTGCTGTTAAGGAACTTGTTTTAAATCACTATAGTGAGGAAGCTCCTTGTTCCCTATATTCCCATGTTGTGGTAACTTAATGTTACACTCCTTAATTAACAGCAACCCAAGCTGTGTAACATCCGCAGCCTGGTTGCCAACTTCCCTGACCCAATGAAGGACAACCTTTCACACGTCATGATACTGGTTCTTAGTAGGGAATAAGGGAATAGAATCCCTATGAGCCAGCCAGTAGTAGGGCTACACGGGCCTACGCAGGTTGCTCCCTTACGAAATGTGCCAAAGAAGATGCTCGCACCACTAGCACCAAGCTCTCAAATCAGCGCAGTCCTGAATGCTGAGAGATCTTTATGCCAACCAGTCTCGAACATTAACCATAAACAAAAAAAACTCCCTGTTGTCCGGGTTACGTACAGTTTTGTGGATAATGCCTATAAATTGGGTGTAACGACTAAGCCCTAGACCAACCGTAGGGAATTGGGGTTACAGGTCTAGCCTGAACTGCTTTTTAGACTCGGTGCCATTGCGCGGAACCCCCACACGCTGTAATCGCTGCGTTGTACGTGATTACCTGGAAAGCCAGGAGAGTCTAGGTGTACTTAAACGCCATCCTGTAGCGTTTAGGGTTTAGGTTTTGAGGTTTAGGATTTAGGGCTTAGGGTTTAGGCCTCTGGGTACTATACATGCCCCTAGCCTCTCTTGGAAATCATGTTGGAATTGTTTTGCGCGGGCTTTCTAGGGAACAAATTCGTGCGGGCTATGATGCCAGGGTACTTCAATTCCTCTGGGACCAAGACGAACAACGCCAAACCTTTTTGCCCACAAGGTCCAAGTAAATTGATGTTGGGGCCTGTAGTCTCTCAATACGATTGAGAGTATTTTTATGGTACCTAATACATCATTGTTTGGGTACTGGGCCCTAGGGCTGGAGTGTTCTGAACGTCAAGCGGTGGCACATCTCTGGAACATTAGCAGAGGCTTTGCGAATTGTGCATGCGCCCCACACCCTTGAACCCAAACGGAAGTTGTCGTGGGTGTTGCTTGCCTGGGGACTACTAGCGGGATCTGGTCCTTCACTACCTAAGCCCCAAATGCAAGACCCTTTCCTCGTCCTAGTTCCCGACTAAACACCAGCTAGGTGACTGAGGGTGAGGTTGGAAGCTGGAAGGGGTTCCGACTGAGGGATTTGGGCCGGTTGTGCCTAAAGTTAAGGGTTTAGGGCTCAGAGTGTACGGTTTAGGGCTGTATGGCTAAGGTCAAAGGACTTAGTGAAGAAAGGTAGAGAACGGCTTAAAATACCTTGGAGCAGAACTTGGAGTACCCACAATCCTCCCTGCAACGCAGAAGCCTTTTCAAGCATGGCCAGCGCTCACCCTTTTCAAATTCCTCTGCAGCCATATTCAATACTCCAAGTTCCCTGGAACCCTCGTGGAGGTTACAAATCCGGCCCTTTCTCGAGATTCTAGACATAACCTCCAGAACAGCCCAAGATCCTGGCGGCAATACACCTTCAAGTGTTTGAAGCGCGGATGCGCAGGCTTTTTGGCAGCACACCGAAAAAAGGGCATAAAGAGTAACATATACTTTGGTTCAGGCAGCGTCTGAGGGGATCCATGAGCATCCAAGAGGCATTTGGTAGTAAATGAACATCTTCAAGCTCCTGCAGAAGCCTCAGTGACCATACCATACCCATCACTCTGGCAATCTTGTTCCCCCTGGCACTGGTTAAACCCTAATATACACACGTTTATACTATAGTACTTGCCATTTTCTTTTCCATTGTCCCTATTTAACACTCTCTCTCTCTATATATATATACCCTATATTGCCCTAATATGCCAATATAACTCCTAAGATTTCGTGGTGGATGGAGGAAGGCGGACTGCAGTGGGAGTAATGTGCTACTCTAGGTTCCCCAGTAACCGCATAATAATAAGGGTACCCCTTTTCCTAATGTTCAGCTTTAATAAGGAGACACCAAAATAGAAAGGGGAAAAGGGTACTACTGGGGTACCTAGTCCTGGTTCTGCAAGAGATGCTAGACTCCTTCCCTCCAAGTTGGGCTGGGATTTGTTCGAGCCTCAGAGGTTTGAGAACGCAACCTTTTGCAACAGAACAGCAACATATGAAATACTTTGTATAAGCTGAGAGCCCCAAGCAGGGCCCCAAGCTGTTTGATGCATGGATCACCCTGCTAGAAGATGAGACCGGTTCATCTCCTGCCCAAATTGGGTAATCATTACTATGCCCCCTTCTTGGAATAGGTGTTAGAATAAATATCCAAAAAACTAGGCCCTTAAATAGCAACGGTGTTTATTAATCATGGGTCCCCACATTACCCGTATATAATCCCCATATAACCCCTAAATAATCCCCATATAATCCCCATATAACCCCCAAAAGAACCCTGGGTCTACATTAGGGTCTACAGCAAACTTAAACCTTAAACCCTAAACCCTAGGGGTTTAGGGTTTAGGGGTTAAGGTCTAGGGGTTTAGGGTTTAGGGGTCGGGTGCTGTCTTGTATTCCATCCTTCTTTCATCTTCTCCACGCAGGCTTCTCCCTGGCTCCGAGGCTATCCCGGCATGCTGCCTCATAGGATGCTTGCATGCCGGAAACCATGTTCTGAACTCGCCCCCAAAGCAGGACATGTTCTGGGTTGCTTTTAAGGAACTTACTTTAAGTTGCTATATTGGGCAAACTACATTTATTGCCATACATACACCATTTTGGTACCTTAAATTAAGTCCTTTAAAAACAACCCAGTGTTGTGCATTTGTTGCAAGCTGATTCTAGTCCCATCCTCGACGGGCCCCATCTCGACAAATCCAGTTGATGGGGGTAACCTTCCTAAACCCGAATGAACCATAGTCTAAAAACCTAGTATCCCCCTCTCCCACGCGGGTCCCACGCGGGTCCTATGCGGGTCCGCATGCGGGTCCCACACGCTGGGTTTTACGGGGGCTTCGCGGGTCCCACGCGGGTCTCACGCGGGTCCCAGGCGGGTCCCAGGCGGGTCCCACGCGGGTCTGCTGACTTGCGATGGTGAGGCTATTGACGGCACCGCGTTCTATCCCTATCCGCTTAGGCGAAAACCTTTTGCTTTAAAGTCAAACTCGGCAAAGCATATGCCCTTTAGCTTACTGGCGGTAGGGAAAGGGAGAATATGATCCCTTTCTAGCCCGTGGATAATATATTCCCTTATTCCGTATTCTCTACTAACCCTAAGCCCTATACCCTTGTAAGTTACGGGCATCCCCCCTCGAGCTTTCAGGAACTCAGTCTTCCCTGTGTTGGGGGCTGCCCGCGCGCAGGCTCAAACCTGTCCTTCTTACAGCCCAAGTTCGGACAAGGAAGCAAGATACAAGCAAAACAGCATTTAGGGTTTTAGGGTTTGAGGGTTTAAGGGTTTCGCAAGCTTCGCCATGGGGAACTACACGTCAAGGCTGCTTCTGGAAGCCTTGTAAACCCTGCTACCCAGTCATCAGAACATTCTGTCTGCCATGCGCCAGAGTTGGCTGCCTCCAGAACATGCCGTCAACCCATGTGCACCAAAAGCAAAGCAAAAGCTGCAAAGAGACTAGCTATGAGAATGCTAGCTGCTACAGTAATACCCCAGCCCTTAATGAACTTGGTTCAAAGTGAACACTCTCCCCGCACACGGGGCGCTTGTGCGGGGTCTGCTGTGTTCTGCTAAGGTCACCAATGTGGGCCGTCTCTAAACCTACACCCATAAATCCCTAAACCTAAAGCCCCAAACCTCAAACAAAACCCCCCAGAACCGTAAATCCCTAAACTCTTTACCATGAACCTTGAGACCCTACCGTCAACCTAACCTTCTCAAGCCCCTAGACTGGAGAAGCGTGAACTCTGGGGATTCTGCGGAAAGGTGAAACTTGTGATCAAAGATCCTCTTGAGCCCGCTCTTCCTTTTTCAGTGTTTGTTTGGCTTCTGTGTTGCCAAATGCTACCTTGACAGTTACTGTTACTATTACGAGTACATGCTAAGGTCTTCAAACTCACGAGTTTTGGTGAACCTCAAGTTTTTACCCTCAGCTACCCTAGCGTGTTCAGCATCTACTGTAGGGTTTAGGGTGGTTGAGGGAGTTTAGGGTAGGGTCTATCCAACGTTCCCCTTTTGGTTAAAATTAGGTGATCTAGTTGTATATTGCCCTAGCTCAAGCAAGTTGTCCACTGGACATTCAAGGCTATGTCATCTGTAACATCTACGAGACCCCAATTACTTCTCTCTGCGCGCCAAACCCTATACTTTAAACCCTTAGCCCGCAGGCTGAAACCCTGAACCTCCAACCCTAAATATAACATTACTCACCTCATCGCGGACCCTGTACTTATGGTGCTACCGCAGGAGCCCCTAAAACGTGGGGACCCGGAACTTGAGGCCTTGTTAAACCCTAAACCCCAAACCCTCAACCCCAAATCGTAACCCTAAACCCTAAACCCCAAATGATCACTACGAACTCTTCGGGCTTCTTTTTGCTGGCCTAGTTTTGGGTCTGGTTTTTTCGAGCTTTCCCAGCTCAAAGGGTCAGGCAAATCCCTACCTTGCACTAAACAAGCTATGAGCCTCGGCTCCTGGAGGTTTAGGGTTCAGGGTTTAAGGTTTTAGGGTTCAGGGTTTAGGGTTCAGGATTCAGGGTTTAGGGTTCAGGATTTAGGGTTCAGGGTTCAGGATTTAGAGTTCCCAATTCCTGATTTTTCTTTTACTAGATATGGGGTCAGGGGGAATGTTCAATTATCCCTAAGCCCATGAAGTGATGGGGTGTTGAAGCATAGAGGGAAGGGATTGCCCCTGGACCCCTAAACCCTTAAACTCTAAATCCTGGATTCCTAAACCCTAAACCCTACAAACCCTAAACCCTATAAACCCTAAACCCTATAAACCCTAAACCCTGGGATTGTCTCAGAGCCGGAGAAATGTAGGGCTCGGCTCAGTCGTCCCGATGAGTTCGCTCTCCTTGGTGCGGTACAGCTTAGGGTTTAGGGTTGAGGGTTTGGGGTTTAGGGACGTTGGGGAACCTAGGGAAAAGAGAGATGCGTAATGACACTAGGAGTTTATTAGACTATAGTCAAAACAACGTGCCGTTGGTTGCCCCGTTGGTCACGCGCATGCATGCTTGGCGGTGATGCTCATCAATTCTCAGGAGGGCTCTCATGGCGTTTCGGCTTGCGCTGGTTTTGAGGCGTGTCGGTCGTTCCGCTTGGAACTGTATTCCTGCTAGTCCTAAACCGTGTACCCCTAAACCCTAAACCGTAAATCCTGAACCCTACACCCTATAAACCCTAAACCCTCAATCCCACACCACGTCAAGGTCAAGGGACGCTTGTTTTGAACATCTTTGACCTGGCGCGCCGATACCGCGCCTGTCACAAAGCTAGCCGTTTAGGGATAGGGTTTAGGGATTAGGATGTAGGGTGTACACTCCCGGAAACTAACATGGAAACCCAAAAAGGGCCCTATAAAGAACTACAGTCCTTCTAAAAGGGGACTATATGGTAGTTTCCCAAAATAGGGGGGACCCCAATATAGACCCCAAAAGATTATAATCCTTGTTATTGGGAACCCCAAAATGGTACCCATAACTGTGGGAAACCCCCCTATGGGTTTCCATGTTAGTTTGGGGAAGTGTAGGGAGCTTAAAGCTTAAAGTTGGCGGGCTATGGTGTATTTACATTTGGAGGATTGTCGAAATTATGGTCCCTTTTTGGGTCCCCTAAATTAGGCCCCGTATTATAGTAGGGACCCAAAAAGGGACCATAATTTTGACAACCACCCATTTACATTTGGGTGTGTTGACAGTAAGCCTTTTGCAGACAGCTAACGACTCTCAATCTTCTTACTATGTTCCAGGCAGCAGCCTACATATGGAACCGCCTCCGTGAAGATTAACCCCGCGGTACCAAACAATCATTGCCCACGCGGTATAGCAGTCAATGTTTAAAAGCAGGCGGGAGGCTTTGTTACCCGTGGAGAGTGTCCTGTCATATGGGAAGTGAGCGGCACTCTACCTTTACTTTGATGATTAAGCAAGTCTACCTACTATCCCTCATGCTCCTATTAAAAGCGCCATACTCCCCTTTTACGAAGTAGACGTACCAAGTCAGGAGAGCCGCCGTGTAACCTACCCCTAAACCCTAAACCGCGTAACTCCCTGGTGTGTACCCTGAAAAGCAGCTTCCCGTGGGCGTTTCGCAATGTCATCAGGAACCCTTGTGTACTTTAACTAAAGGAGCCAAAAATGGTTTTTAGGGGTTCAGGGTTTAGGGATCCTCGTTGGGCAATATTACAAGATGCTGATGGCTAATCCAGACCCTGATTAATTAACCTCCTCCCCTTAATAGGGACTATAATAGGGATCCTAATATTTAGGCTCTTAAAAAGGAGGGGGTTAACTAATCATGGGTCTACATTATACATTATTCCGTCAAATTAGAGAAGATTTCCAAAAAATGAACCTGGGGTGGGATGTCTACCGTAGTTTAGGGTTATAGTCCCCCTTAAGTAGATAGAATATGGGGTATATGGGGGTCTTCTTATAGTATACCCAAAGCCATATTCTATCTACTTAAGGGGAACTATAGGGTTTAGGGCAGTATGCGGATTGCATCAAAGGGCCGAGGAAGTAACTGAACAAAACGATTGGTCTATGAGTCGCTCTGCGATTAATGTATATACCTAAGCCCTGAGGTCTGAACCCTAAACCCAAAATCCTAAACCCTAAACCCCCAGCTGATCCCTCGGAGTCGAATTAAACGGATGCCTGTCACCCTCAATCCTTGCTGTTTGAGATTTCAGGTTTAGGGTGTAAGCTTTAGGTTTTGGGTGGCTTTGTTTGATTTAGTAGGTCTACTTAGTTACAAGGAGTTATGGGGATCTAAACAATTCTAAGCAGATGTATTAGTCATACCTGTTTTCAACCGATGCGCGGCTGCGGGGAAACAGTAAACCTACCAGCCCTAAACCCTCTTCAAAGATAAGCCGAAACGCCTAAATCCCTAGTATGAGCCCTCAAGCCCTTTAGGGGGCTTCTAGGGACCCTTAAGGATACATACAAGGTATAAAGTAGGTATCTAATGATCCCTGGGTTAAGGGCCCACGGTATAGAAGGTGGCATTCTAAACCCCAAAGTTAGGCTCGTGGTATGGAAGATGAGAGTTTTTTGTCTTTTTCGATTATCTGTAGATCGCTCCCTCCCCCAAGTGTTACAAGGCCCCCCTGATATTAAGTATTCCAAAGGTTTAGAGTTTGGAGATTAAGGTTGGTATCTTGTAGTATACTACACAGTTTTGGAAGCTCCACAAGTGTTGGAGAGGGTTTGGGTTTTGGGTCTGGGGCCCTGAATTCCACCTTAGAACATATACGAGCCCCCTAAGGTTAGGGTTTAGGGGCCCTAAACCCTAAACCCAAAGTCCAGATGCTGAGGTCCCAAGGCCAAAGACTTCTTTCCAAAAGTCGGAATTGACATGGGTATCAGAGCCTGAAAAGTGTGAAGCAAGTCCTACGCATCTACTGTAAAGCCTGTAAACTGGGCAAAAAATCGACTTACTAAGTCCTCCCAATCGTAAATCCGAAGTTCTCAACCCCCAAATCCTCCCAATCCTAGACACTAAACCTTAAATCCTGCCAATCCTAAGTCCTAAGCCCTAAACTGGGGCCTGTGGAGAGGCCGTAACGTCGGCGGAGGATTTGGACCGCGCCATCCAGAAGGAAGACGTCTCAGAAATCAGGGTTTGAGTTTAGGGTTTATAGTCCCCCTTAAGTGGATAGAATATGGCTTTGGGCAAACTATACTAAGATCCCCATATACCTCATATTCTATCCACTTACGGGGGACTATAGGGTTTAGGGCTTTCGGTTTGGGGTTTAGGGCGTAGGGCTGGGGGCTTAAGGTGCCAACTCTGGTTTCCCCTTAATGAATCGTATAGGGCGGATGGTCAGGAGAACCCAGGGATGTTTATAGTCCCCCTTAAAGTAGATAGAATATGGGGTATATGGGGATCCTATCATAATATACCCAAAGCCATATTCTATCTACTTAAGGGGGACTATAGGCTTTAGGGCTTAGGGCTTTAGGGTCCTGAGTCGAAGGCTTTTCTCTCACAAGTTGCATTCAAGGATGTCGACGGCTAATTTAAGCTTGCCAGGTGATAGCACACTGCTACAAGTAAGCCCCTAAACCCTAAACTCTAAACCCTAAGCTCCAACCTCTTACCCCTAAACCCTAAACCACCCTAGGGCATTGGCAAGCCGCAAGCTTCAGGTTTGGCTCTTGGACCCTGAATCGAAAGTCCGTTAGCTGCTGGGCTTTCTGCCCCCCTGCCCCCCCAGAAAGGAACTTTCCGATTCTAAGCGGATGATACTGTAGCTTCCCCCCCAAGCAACCCCAGTTCCAATGCCCTCAGGCCTAGACCATAACCCCGAAACCCCAGACCCCAGAACCTTAAACCCTAAACCCGCAGCCCCAAACCCTAAAAAGTAGTTTCCATTTCTTTTGAATTATCCCTATATAACCCCAATATAAACCCTATTAATCCCTATATAAGACTAAATAATCTCTGTACTTTCCATTTTCTTTCCATTATCTCTATATAACCCTCATATAGACCCCTAAACCCTAATGGCTGCAATCTGGAAACGCCGCTGACGCTGGTGACCACGGATTTCTGGTCTTGGAGCGTCGAGGGCTCCGACTGGTCATCGGCCTCCGGATATGGAAGCTGAAGAAATTAGGGGCTTAGGCTTGAAGGTTTAGGGTCTAGGGTTTAGGGTCTAGGATCTAGAGTTCAGGGTCTAGGGTTTCAAGAATTTCAGAACCTGAAACTCAATCAATTTTGACGCGTGGGGGCCCTTACAGTTTCCCCAAGGATTGGGCTTCTTCCTTAACATGCCTATAGTCCCCCTTCAGTAGATCGAATATGGTTTTGGGTATATTATAATAGGACCCCCCATATACCCCATATTCTATCTACTGAAGGGGGACTATAATGTTCGGAACCTGGTAGTATGCCAACTGTTCACTACCTGATGGCTTCTGATCTTCCCAGGCAGTCCGAAAGCTCCTAATATCTCGGATATTCTTCTCATTGCTGGTGTGCTGATTTTTTTTCCGGTATCCTTAGCGCTTCGAAGATGACCCTTAGATGGGTTCCAACTACAGGAGCCAAGCCATCAACATGTTGCTCATTTGAGCTATAGTCACTATAGCTAAACCTCCGAGTATTGCCCTTAACAAGCCCGAAAGTAGTCCCCTATATAATCCACGATATAGCCCCCTTAAAGGAGTTTAGACAATGGCTCATTTGGGGGATAGGTGGGTAGGTGTTTGATACTGGAGGCAAAGGATGATGTCTTGAGGGCTCCATCATGGGAAGGGTTAGGACTTCGGGATTCCAAGGGCTGGTGTCACCAGTAAATGAGATTTTGGTGCCTTGCAACAATCTAAAGATTACTGGGCTACCCCACACCCCGAAAGGCGTCGAAGAGTGCGACCCCAAAGCCGCACAGCAGTATCCAATTTCTTGTGAGTGGCTTCTGTAAGGTTTCTGTCTGATATTCAGCTGCTAGCTCTTCCTTGTTTGTCTGGGTGGGGATGAATGTTGGGGCATTGGGGGCCCATCCGCAACGGCAACCCTCAGCCCTGAGGGTCTAGGGTTTCGGGTTAAGGGGTCGATTAGGGTGCTCAGGACAATTCCAGGAGTCAAACCTCAGTGCTGAGCGTTTTCCTAGACCCTGGAACCCCCAACCATAATCTCTCAGAAATAAATTCCGTTGGCTGCTGGCTTCGGGCAGGGATCAGTATAAGCGGTTTTTCGGTGGGTTTTGGGTAGAGTCGCAGGGGTCCCCCCAATAAGACAGACCCTGCCAGAAGGACACCTAAAGAAACAAATTGTAAGGGAACTCAGTGGTTCTTGGGGGTCCGTCCTTTTTGTGGGCCCCTTGGGCATCTACTTGAGGTTTGGCGTCGCGCCAACTTTGAAAAAACTGACCAATTTTGCCCTTGGGAAGACAGTAAGCAGAATGGCTTAGATTCTCTAGCCCAACCCATCCACATTTTTCAAGCACCTTGAGCCTGAAATCCGAACCCCCTTATCTGAAGACTAGCTGCCAATTCGAGCTGCAGGAAGTCAGTTGTTGTCGCGCTCACCTGTGCCGCAACATGCTTTAAACAATTCTAGCCCCCTACAGACATCAACCTAGAAAGGAATCCTAAACCCTATTTATGCCCCGAACCCTAAGCTCGTCACACTTCACACCACATTCGCCCAAAATCCTGAACTGGCCACGCGCAGCCGCTGTCCAATTTTCAGGATTTACTGCTTGGTTTTAGGGTTTGCGCGCTTAGGGCTTGGGCTAGGGCAGCGCTATTCTAACGAATCCTCTCCCACACTTTTACAACCCCTCACCCTTCTAGTATTAACTATTCCTGTTTTTGGCAGATCTAGGTCTGCAGGTCCGTGGTGGAGATTCCGGCATTCGAGGAGGTACACCCTAAAGCCCTAAAGCCCTAAACCCTTTGGATGGGGGAAGATGCAATAGGCAGAGACGCCTGCCATGCATTGGGTCATTCCCCCTTATAATGACAAGTAACACAATAGGTAGTCGGAGTCAAAATCGCCCTTAAATAAAGCCCATTTAAGGACAGTTACTGTGGACCCAAGCCATGCACATGTCATAGGTTTGGGGTTTAGGCCATGTAGAAGTATTCTTTGGCAGCCGTAAGCTACAAGGCACTTAAACGTGGTCTCACGGCTTTAGCTACAGGTGCTAAGGGGAAGGGGGGAATGGTACCCATAACAACTGTCCTCATAGGGCTTTATAGGGGAGCATCATGGGATACTAGGAGTTTAGACTGTAGCTCAGATAATCCCCCTTGATGGTCCTTAATGACTCCCACACTCCCCTTCAAGCACCCTAAACCCTGAACGCTGGATAATATTGTAAGTGCTATGTTTTTTTAACCTGGAAGCTCCAAATAGCCTCGCAAGAGCTGTACGCCATGCCTTCATTGGGGGGATATACCTTGAATGCCACTAAGATTCCCAATGTGCTTTCATGAAGGAATTTAGGGTTCCCCTAGCTTAAGCCAAACCCTGAACCCTAAAGCCTAAACCCTAAACAATACAAAGCCCTGGTGCAGCTTCAGGGGACCCGTGTCCTGCAGGCTTAGGGATTTTGCGCCTTAGGCCGTAGGGTTTAGGGTTCAGCGGTTAGGGTGGCTTACAGCCTTTTGAATCTTGCTAGCTCTGGGAATTTAGTAGAATTATGAGATGTCGTCGTCGCTGGAGTAGCAGCAGCAGTGGAAGCAGTACTGGTTAAAACACATATAATTGCAATGCCTGACCTAAGGCCATTCGGGGTAGGTACCAAAACCCCTGCTTGCCCAGATTCTTGCCGGAATTTTCTATGAAGCTCTATAAGCTCAGTTCCCATTCAACTTTGAATGTTCTTCTCTATTTGGTTTCTCATCATTACCCTCTAAACCCTACACATCCTTCAACGTTTTCAAGGGACCTAATCATTTAGGACCCGCTAGAAAACAAGACCGGGCCTTTGACAACCAGCAAAAACAAAGGAAGTAGCAGCGGCAAGAGTACTACTCTTGTAGGAGAAGGAGGACAAGCAGAAGTTCAAGAACAAGGAGAGGAAGCAGCAGCGGTAGTGGTTATGGTTTTGCCAGCTGTAGCGGTGGTAGTGCTACTGTTAGCAGTTCCAGGCAGCAATGGTATAGAGAAGCACGCTCATATTGCAGGGGACCCGCGTCTCACGGCAGGATCTGTGGACCTTCTACATGGAACCATTTCTGTCCCAGCAGCCGCGACGTCCATGTCCAAGTCTGACCTGAGAATGCGGATCTAAGGTCTACCTCTGGATGCTTAAACCCTAAACCCTAAAATTAAGGGAGGGTGGTGGAGTGAACATGGAGACAGCGGCAAAGGAGCATCTAGGGATCCTCAGGAAAATCCACTCCCCCCACCCCCGTGAAGCACCCTAAACCCTTCCAAGCTCTGAATATTGTTCTAGTTTCCATGTGCGTTTCCTTTCCCCGCGTCCCCTTAAGCATCAACTATAAGCCCCTGATCCCCACCGCACCCCTATGCACCACCTTAAACATCAGAAAGCCTAGGAAACTGAAGGCTTTGGGATTTGAGGCTTGTGCGACCTGTTGTGGAGCTGGGTATGGAGGAGTCGGGTGTTTTTGAAATTTGGAGCCCTTAAAGGGACAAAGGGTTGACCGGGGGCGCCATCTGGTCTCCTTTTCAAAAGGGGTTATAGGGACGCAAAGGAATAAGTAGCGCAGTGGAGAACTAAGTGGAAAGCCAAGTGGAGAAGACTAAAGCCTAAGGAGTCCTGAATGACGAACTGGGCTTCTACAGGGGTTCATAGGGCTTGTATTGTACGAACGCATTGAATTGGACAGGGTATACTATACTGCAGTCACATCAGGGAACCTTCTGAATTTGATGGATTTACTGCTATGAGGACTATGTTTGGGCTTTCTTCAAACATCTACGCTACAACTCAGACGGGGTTTAGGGTTCCGGGGTTGTGTCTTTCTTAGACATTATTTTTCCAAGTGGTGTTTCTGTCAATGCAGCATATGAAGTTCTGTCATTTCTGAACAACGCCCACTATAGTGATGCATAACCCTGAATAAGAACCAATAATGATATTATTTTGCCGTAATGTCGCGCTCTGCAACGTTTGAATTGCGATTTAACCTGCTCATGTGAGCTATAGTCTAAACTCCTAGTATCCCCCCTAATACCCCCTAAAGAAGTCCCCTATATAATCCCCTATATAACCCCCTTTAAGGAGTTTAGATTATGGCTCATGTGTCTATTGCATTACTGTGCTTCGGGGGGGACACGCTTGGGGGTTCTGTTGGATTGCCACAGAGAGAAACCCAAGTCCACTCCTAGGGTTTGGGGTTTAGGGTTTAGGGTTTAGGAATTGGGGTTTAGGGTTTAGGGTTTAGGGCTTAGGGTTTAGGATTTGGGGTTTAGGGTAGTCCCATGGTAAGAGCAACGTTGGCAGTAGCTCACGTGGGGGTCTGCCAAAAAAAAGTGCTACTTTGGGGGTCCCACTAACAAGGATTATAGTATATGATCTCTATATAACCCCAGTTTCCATTGCATTTTCAATTTTCTTTTCCATTTGATTCTCCATTCTTGGTATTATTTGTATACATGGATCCCTAGGGTCCCTCTTTAATAGTGTTGTGCATTGGGGTCCCCCTAGTTAGGGCAACTCCCATGTGCAGGTTCCTGAAAATCAGGGACACCGCAGCAACCTGGGAAGCTACGGGATTCAAATGAAATCGGAGGGGTGCCCTGCAAAGATGGTGTAAGGACATTTTTGAGAAAGTCGCATGTTCAAGGGCCCCAAACCCTAAATCCTAAAGAAACCTGAGCCCTAAACTCTAATCCCCCAAACCTCTCAAAACCTGCAAGATAAACTACTACGATCGGAGCGTGCCCCACCCCTTTACCCTGAAACCCCAAAACAACTTTTTGTTGGGTACTTTAGACGGCCCCGAAAACTATTCCTTACAGAGTCCCAACTTGCCACCTATCACATGACAACAAGTCCAGGCGCAACTGCTGCGAGCACTCGTATCGATCTTGCAACTGGTCCAAGAAGACCAACCCATACATCCTGGCATCTACAGGACTCAGGACTGGCAGACGCCAGCAAAAGCTTCAAAGGGATCAGGTGCAAGTTGCCGTAGAGTTGGAGGGCTTTAGGGTTTAGGGGGTTTAGGATTTCAAGGATCTTGGGTTCACGGTTTACAGTTGAATCAAGAAACCCTAAGCTCAAAACCCTAAACCCTAGCTGGATCATCAGTGTCCTCCAGCCCCGAGACCCTGGAAGGGGAAAAGCAGCAAAAACATCTTTGTGCTCCAGCTTCTGCTTCAGCTTTCTGACCATCTTCTCTGAGTTCAAAGATTTGGAATTTTAGGGTCTAGGGTTTAGGGTTTTGGGCGTGGAGACTTAGATGCCCTTCTGACTTAGTAGGCGAGGTTCCTCGAACGTCTTCAGGCTTCTGGGGATATGCCTTCTGTTAGTGTGTATACAAGTCCTCCATGCGCATGGAGTACTTATGTTGGTGATTCTCAATTTGTTGAGCCCCTGTTTGGTGGTGCCTGCTGAGAGTATGAAATACGTTGAGGCGAAACGCGCAGACCTTGATCTGAAGAAATAGCACTGTTCAGGTACTGACAAAGTGAGACGCAAAAAAAACACATATTGCTCATACATGGGCCTGAGCGACTACGAATATCGGTTCCATTTCAGGTAGCCTATACAGGTAATCTATGACCATCGTATTAGTAATTTGACAGGCCACTGAATTGTGCAACACTATTTATTACAAATTGTGTGCGCATACACTGCGGGCATTTTACACTGTTATCACATCCGTTCTCACATATCCGGAACGGCCTTTTCTCAACATCACTCTATCCCTATACCTATACGCATATTCTGTACTTAACCTCCCCTGCTGTGCTGAATCTTCAGTAAGATACTATTCACACTACGTAAGTTCTTCAACAAGGGCCCAGGGTGGCTGCGCAGAGCTTGAGAATCTCGCAAACACAAAAACCTGAATTGAGAGAGTGGCCGCAGCTTCCTGAAGTTCCAAACGGAAACCCTACCGCTGATGGACAAAACCTTGCATGACCCTCAGTATACCTCCAGAATGTGAGGGTTTAGGTATTTCAGGTCATGCAGGATTCTGTCCCCCTAAACCCTAAACCCTAAACCGTAAAAATCTACGAAACCTACAGGCGAATGGTTTCCCATAGGCGTGCCATACTGCTGCAAGTTTTGGGCTTTAGTCTTCAGGGGCTGGGGTTTAGGGTTTAGGTAGATAGAATATTAGGGTTATATTGGGGTTATATAGGGATAATGGAAAAGAAAATGGAAGCTACTATCTAGGGTTTAGGATTTATAGTCCCCCTTAAGTAGATAGAATATGGCTTTTGGGTATATTATAATAAGAGGGTGGGACGCTGCGGGGCCCCCATTTTTACAGTGTTTTTGGTCGTTTTCAAACATTTTATATGAATATTTGGGGATGGTGATCTGGGGCCATCCTACTCACGAATAAGCCATTCCCTTCAACAAATTGTCCTGGACTTCTTTACGGCACAGAGAAGGTAGAGAACTCTCCAGCATTCGCTCCAAGGAAAGATTGGGGAGGAAT
>CAJNIZ010042558.1:24027-41819 GCA_905231905.1 Symbiodinium pilosum | reverse complement strand
CCTCCTTATCCCCCTTTCATCATCGTACAAATTGCTAGGAACCTATCAGGAGGCATTGCAGCGTCTAAAAACCTGAAAAATCACACCTACAAAAAAATGGGGGCCCCACAGCGTCCCTTTCTGTATAATAAGATCCCCATATACCCCATATTCTATCTACTTAAGGGGGACTGTACCCACCCGTAGATGGGCTCAACTGTCCAAAAAGAACACTTGGAAAACAAGAACTTCTAACCCTTGAGCCCTGGAAAACACCATAAATTTCGTCGTTTTACACCCTGAACCCTAAGTCCTGCAAGGCCTTACGGAGTTGAAAGCTCATGGTCCCAAACACCAAACCCTAGATCTTTGCAGGCCTCGTGAAATTCAGAGCTCTAAGCCCTAAATGCTGAAAGCCCTGATGAAGATAAATCCCCTGAAAGGCCTGACGGAGTTCATATGCATGAGCCCTCAACCCCAAAGCCCCTAACAGGGCCTCATGGATTTCATATTCTTCCTCAACCCTGAACCCCAAACCCTGAAAGGGCTCGTGCAGTTCATGTGCTTCCTAATCCCTAAACCCCTGAGAGGCTTCATGAAGGTTTAGGGTTTAGGGTTTAGGGTCACCATGTTCTTCCTAGTCCCTAGACCCCTGAAAGGCCTCATGAAGTTCATATGCTTCGGGTACTCCGCCACCACATCCCGGAACTTGGCGCTGCTGAGCGCCAGAAGCTCGGTTTCACTCCTTGGAGGGAACGTAAAGTTTAGGGCTTAGGGCTTAGAGTTTAGGTTTTAGGGCTTGTGTTTTAGGGTTTGGCTAGAAGTGCTCATGCATTTGTTTTAGAGGCTGCTGCGGAGGCCTGAGTGGTTCCCAACATTATCCCCTTATGCCTGACTTATTAGCGTTTTGGGCTTGGAGATAATTATAATTGTAAATGAATCTACCCTGGACTCTGAACCTAAGCATTTAGGCCCCTACACCCTTGACCCTAATCTTTAACCTAAAACCTAAACCTTGCAGCAAACAAAAAAGCCATGACTCTTGGCGCGCACACGTCCCTGGTGGACCCACGGAGTCCAAAGAACGGATTCGCAAAGCCACCTGGGGTTTAGGGTTTACGGTTTAGCCCATTTCATTCTCCATAAGGGCGGTAATATTCCTATTGCATCCTAAACCTCAAAACCCTAAAGCAAAAGCCCTAAATCCTTACTAGACCCTACCAGCCAGGCAACTCCTCAGCGTGTAGGTTGGTGAAAGTTTTAGACTCGACGTGCCAGTAATCTCCGTCGCCTTAGATGTCGAGTTTCCCAGACTTAGCGGTCCTTTTGAAAGTGTTTATAGGGGTTAAGTAGGGGACTACTATAGGGTTTAAGGTTTTGGGGTCGCAATAATAAGTATCATAATATGCTGGGTTAAAACCCTTAACTCTAAACCCGAAACCGCGTCCACATATTTCTGGGAACTACCCGATCAAGTTGAGGTTGAAAGCCCTGCAGGACCTAATCCCCTCCCCCTAATATCGACCCCCCCAATCCCTGAATAATAACGTGGTATATTATATCATATGGAGAATGTTTTGTTTAATGTTAGAGGGATGGGGGGTTAATGTTAGGGGGAGGGGATTAATTACGTTGAGGGGTCATGGGGACTTAGTAAGTCGGCTAATAGTGGGGATAAAAGGGGTGATTCTATGGCTTATAGGGGTTATTGTCCTACTTGCCAAGTCCCCCTGCTTCAAGTAAGGGCGTAGAGGCTTTGTGATGAGGATTATGACTGTGCCAGGGAAGGAACGCTAAACGTTAAATCTTCCAGGATTTTACAGAGGCCACTTTCTGGAAATAAGCTCCCATTTGGTAGCGCCCCCTTCCAGAAAAGGAGTTACACGACAGCCATCTTACGGGTGCTTAAGGGAGAGGGGGGAGTTGATTCTCACATTGGTCCTTATATAACACTTTAGAATAGTCTCTGCATTTCCTCCATCACCCCAAGTAACATGGAATCTACATGCACCTTTGCAAGGGCAGTGACTCAAAACCCAGAAGTGTAAACCACCAAACCTTTCTATCCACCCTTTCTCGAACAACATAGAAACAAAATCTCGTGTTTCAAAACATGACAACAGAAACAGCAATGTGTGGAGAACCCTAAGCCCTTCAAACTCGATACCTGTACGAGGCCAAGCTGCCGGAGAGAAGAAAATACCTCAGTCTGTTTACATTTCTTTATCCTCTACTAAGAACCAGTAAGGTAAAGTATCAGTTGCAGGACTTAGATGTCGGGAAAATTCTGTGGCACCAATCTCGTCATGTCATTATAGTCTAAACTCCTAAGACCCCCCTCAGTAAGCCCTATGATGCGCCCCTGTATAATCTGCCTCTAAGGAGTTCAGTCTATCGGTTCAGAACATGCTGTTTTTGGGGACAGTCGGAGGTTGTCATTTGGGGGGTGCGACGCCAGGGTCTGATCCAAATCCTTCCTATGCTACGAGTAGGACTTGCTACTCCGCAGCCACCTTGGTTTGTACAACGACTCCCTCAGAAGGTGCTGTGGTCCTGAAGTAATATGGGGGTTTCCCAAAATTAGGGGTACCATTTTGGGGGTCCTAATAATAAGGATTATAGTATTTTGGGGTCTATATTGGGGTCCCCTTATTTGGGGAAACTACCATATTGAATATGTCCACCACTTTTGAACCGTTGTGTGGTCTTCGCGTCGGAAAAGTGGCAGCAGTCGCATGGAAGGGGCCTCACCCGTTCACCACCCTTGTTAGTGTCGTTACTCTTAGACCATTTTGCCGTTGTCGCATCTCAAGAGTGTCAAAAAAGTGCCAACAGTCACATGGGGTGCCCGGGGAACTACAACCATGCTCCATTGTGCCCACATGTGAACACTTGCTGCGATGGACCAAGAACTTGCCTCTTATAAGGCTAAAGCATCTTATGCCTGGGGCTATAGCTCCACTTAGGCTCTATCGTAAGCCGGCACTACCGCAGGGGGGCGAAGAACCGCCAGCACCACAGGACCACAGAGAATGAGGGACTGTTCCAGCATCAAAGTTCCTTGGGGGGGGGGGTGGGTGGCGACCCCGGATCAAAAATTGGGGGACTGATGACAGTTACAAGGATCGCGACGCCTGGGCGCCCCATCCCTGTGACTGTTGGCACTCTTGAGAGTGGGGCGGAGTTAGGGGGGTAGGACCCCCAGGGCGGGGATCATAGATAGCATCTAAAGGTTCTCCTCTGGAGGAATATTTAATACTCTTTTAAGTGCGTGGGGTGGGGAGGTACTATTCGTATGCATAGGGATTATACCTGCACCCTAGCAGCTTGCGTCGCAAAAGCTTCAAAACATGGATGCTGCGGGCGAAAATGCAAGCAACCATGTGATGAATTCAAACTGGACACCAAACGTAAGCGCCCACCAATCTTCCTAAGGACAACAACAATCAAACGAGCTTTGGGTTTAGGGAACCTTGTTGCCCTAAAGCCGGGTGCTCAGCGTTGCAGGACCTTGCGGGCTACGTGCCTGGATCTCCTCAAGCCCTATGCACAAAATTCTCATGGGAGCGTGCAGGTGGACAGGAGGCGAGGTTCCACTACGACTCCCAATTAAACACACCAACTCAGATGACCTCATATGTGTTATGCTAACTCTGGGATGCTTGGGGTGAAGCGGTGACCATTGCTTTGCAGATTGCCTGAACAGGTCCCTGTGAAGGCAATATTCTATCACGCCTCTTCTTCGAACCCGTACGAGGGTTTGCCAGACAGGGGTGTCCTTAAGAATCCCTGCGGATTCGCAAGCGATTGCGGGGATGCCAGGTGATGATTCCGTCTGCAAGGACGATACGGGCATTCCTAAGTAATCAACACCTATATGATCCCTTATGAGAACGCTTTGGGGCTCAGGGTTTGAGCACAATCCTTTTTTTAAGCCCCAAATCCTACTCTCTTTCCGGGACCCTGCACACACAAGCTTGGGTGAGAGTAAGGGCTGTGACTCTTTTGGGAAAGCTTGACAGGCACACAGCTCAACATCAACGGGTTTAGGGTTTATGCGGTGTCACTATGAGGGTCCGTATCTTTTGCGATTGTTACGGGACTCCTCTGCTTGGAACTATCCACATAGGAATGAAGGCAGCTGCATCTTCTTCATGTCCTGAGGGTGCCATGCATTACTACCCTGAGGCCTGAGAACTCTTAGATGCTTTGCTGGGTCTGGGTCCTCATTTGGGATACTATGATAACACTCTATCTCTCTCTCTCTGCCTGCTGCAGCTGTCTATTTTTCTGGCTTTCAGCATGAAGACGTGGAGATCCCTAAGCCCTAAACCCAGGTAAAGGTTGCATTCCTTTCCGATCCGTTTCAATTCTTTCTTCAAATTGGTTTCGTTTTTGCCCATTTGTTTCTGTCACTGTTCGCTGCTTTCGCCAGTATGAACCGAAAAAACCGCGCGTTTTGAAGCCACACACATGTTTTGTCCTTATTCTTCAAACAAACCTCGATGGGCCCATTGTTCTGCGCGATGAACTCAAAACTGTTCATTTTCTAGGGCTCATTTGCCTCACCAGGGTCTTGAATGCAGGGCCTGGGGCCTCCGCAGAAAGCTCTTGATTCCTTAAACTCCTACCCTAAGGGTCCAAGGACCCAAATAATAGGGTTTTAGGGCCCAAATACTACAATATTATTGGTATTTGGGCCCTAAAACCTTATTACTTGGGTCCTTGGACCCTTAGGGCTAGCTTTCACGCGGTTTAGGGTTTATGGTTTAGCTAAGGCTTCAGGTCCCGAAAGGCCTAGTTGAGCGTACGCTCGAGAGTTGATTGATCAAGGCGGAAAGAGGCAAGCCCGTGTCCAAGGGAGGAGATCTGACTGTCCTCGGTGTTTGGTGCACCCCTACCCTAACCCTGAACCCCAACCTTGAACAAAGGGCTGGAGAAGGAACTACCATATGGTTGGGGGATATATAGCGGGCTACCGTAGAATCTGTTCCGAGTCCGTTCCTTTCTACCCAACCCTCTGCCAATCCAGCACGAAAAACGCACCGAAGACTTCCTAAGGTTTAGGGTTTAGGGTGTGGGGTGTAGGGTTTAGATCCTATACTTCGAGGCTCCGTGAACTTGCCTGGCAGCTCACAAGCCAGGCTGAGCTTTCAATTTTGCTTAGGTTTCACGGCTCAAGGTTTAGGATTGAGTCGAGGGTTTAAGGTTTACAGTCTAGAGTCTAGCCCTTTCTCGACTTTGTAGCATTTCCAGCCTATCTTCCTACCCTGCCTACAACCATGACGTTTTCACTAGATGAGTTGTTTCATATGAGCCCTTGGGCGCCCAGCCCAAGAGACATATGGGGACTGTACACCGATGTTAAAGGTACTTATGACATTATGAGGTTCTTTCAGGAATAGTTTCAGAATAAATTCTCAGCACCCACGGAACCCTAATTCGAACCGAATCGAACCCCGTCCAAAAACACTAAACATCTAGTGCTTCCGCGAAATCCCGGGCTACGGGTGTAGATACCCCCTAAACACCTAAATCCTGAACTATGATTCTCCCCAATTTTCTGCCTGAGCGGCATGCTATGGGCTTCCTCACCGCCCGAGAACAGTACATCGCCTCGTGACAGCGCAATCTCCACCGGCACGCTGCAGCACACCTGGCGACTTCGGATTTAGGATTCGGGGTTTAGGGTCTAATATGGTCTAATGTTTAAGGCTTATGGTTCAGGGGTTTAAAACTTAGGGGATGAATTGCCGGTTGTTGGTAAGAAATAGGGGGTGGATGGCTATCCTAGTCCCTGTAGCCCCCTACATTATGGACAATGGCTTTCTGGTTTCCTTTTTCCCCTTCCTCTGGGAACTATCGGCAGGCAACATAGCCCCAAGCACCAACCCCGTCATCCCTCACCTTGAAACTCTGAAACCCCTGTTCGTGGACAAAGAATCTGCTTTATCCTGCATATACATATCGTGAACTGTGGTGGCAAACTATACTGGGAGGTGTTGCACGGTCTTGTCCATCAACAGTCTTAACTTTCAACACCCCAAACTCCAAATCCTGAAGCTCTTCTGAAACAGGAAACCCCATATCCTACAGCGCACATTAGCCCTCAACTGGTATCCTGCCATTCCCCGAAGTAGAGGTCCCTTGTACAAGGATCGCCACAAAATACACCCTTTTTTGTAAGCCCATATCTCCAAAGCTGCGGGGCCTTGCGCATCAAGGCCTCGAACTTGTCAAGCCTCAAACTTTCTGGCACTTAAAGGACTTGGGGAATGACTCCTTAGAGTACCTAAAGCCCTAAAACCGGCAGCCAGCCCTATAACGGTTTAGGCTTCAGAGTTAAACTTATTTGGCTATGCCCCTGTCCCCCCAAAGCACCAGAAACTAAATCTGCACTTTGCTGGATCTTACGTAGTATCTCCTTTACTAAGCCCTATAATACTCCCTTAAATAATCCCCTATATAACCCCCTTTACGGCGTTTTGACTGTAGCCCTTATGGGTTTGAGAGGTGTGGGGCTAGGGTTTAGGAATGTTTAGAGCCTAGGGCTCAGGGTTTAGAGTGTAATGGGATTCGATCGAGGTTCAGATGAGATGAATGTTGAGGGTCATGTGGCTAGGCTTACGGCCCGTATCAGTAGCAATTCAAGGTGCTTTACGGTTTAAGGATTAAGGGACATAAAGGGTTTCGTGATTCGGGATTGAGGTTTACAGAAACGAGGTGTCTGTTTGTGGCAGTGATCATGGTGAATTGGTGTTTACAATTGGGCCCCCCCATTTTGTGTCTGGAAACCTTCCTCCACATAAAAACATCATAAGAGGTCCAGAATGCTATTTAAAGAGTAACTACTTCGCAGTCAAAGGGTATTGAGCCACGTGGACAGCGGGCATTCTGAATTGCCTGCGAAGCCCAGTGTTTGCATTTTCCAAGCAACGAGGAACAATGGGCGTGATACGGAAACTATGACGCCACTCCCCTCCAATACCTTCTAAGAATATGGGGCCGCCCCCAAAGAAGGGAATGTATGCTGGCTTGCCGCAAAAAATGGAACAGTTCTTGCAGGATCAAGGCCCTAAACCCTGAACCTCAAACGCTAAACCCTGAACCCCAAACCCTAAACTCCAAGCCCTAAACCCCAAACCCTACACCCCAAACCCTAAACCCAAAACCCTAAACCCAAAACCCTAAACCCCAAATTTTAAACCCCAAACCCTAAACCCTGGTTCTTAAGGAAATGAGCACATCAGGGACAACCTCTCAACAAGCCACAGGCTCGGACCCCCAAGATCCGAAAGCAGGATCCTAAGTCGACCCCGCACCCTACATTAGAAGTCTTATATTATATATACATATGCATATATGTAAATGTAATATATAATGAACACACATATATATATATATGTATATAATACATGCATGTATATCTGTGTATGCAGATACTCTTTTGTGCGCATATGCATACCTGTAGTTTCTAGTTGTCATGGGCAAAGCATGAAACCCTGACGCCCGTGCGTTCAGTACTTCACTGCTGCCCTGCAACATGTTCACGAAGAAGGGATGGATCAGCAATCGCGGCCTGCGGCCAAATCAAATGCCTACATTCCCGCGGAAGTAGACCGAACATGAGGATTATAATGTGGTTGCGGGGAAGCCATATTCTATCTACTTAACGGGCACTGTACTACAAAGCCGGGGCAGCTCCAACAAGTCAAGCAGACTTAGCAAGGGCTTGAGGTGAAAAAGAAGACTGGGGTAGATTACACTACTTACGAACCCTAAACTCTCTTTTGTCTGTGGGGAGAATGTTGGTAATTATTCAGGCTTCTACGATGGTTAGGGCTGTAGGCTGGGAGGTCGGATACTCCGCGAAGTATCTTCCGTCTCTTGTGCCTCCTACCGGAGTAACAACCAAACTCATCAACCAAACGCGCAGCTGCTGAGTTCCCTATGTCAAAAAAATATGTTTCTCAAGTGGGAGCATAAGAGCCCAAGAGTGGTGGGAACATAAAAGCCCAAGAGGTGTGTAAGTGTACCTACTCAGCTAGTAACCACATGCTCTGCCGGGCTTGATAGCCCTCAACACTCTTGGAGCTTGTTTGCAAGCTTTAAAGTCGACACGGCTTGTCGTAAACCTTAAATTATGATGCCCCAGCGCTTGGCAGGCTGAAAGCGCCCTTGCTACCTAAGAGTTTACAGCTCCCTTGGTACTTGGAGCTTATCGAGTTCAGGGTTAAGATAAGGCTTGAGACAGTTAATGGTTGAGGTTCTGCTCAGTGTCCTCTGACTCGAATTTATGTAATTTTCCATACTGCCGAGCATCACGCACTTCGGCCTTGAAATTTTTCTTGCATGCCAAGCAAGCCTCTTAAACGCAAAGCTCTTTTTGTCAGGGTCAGCCCTTCTTTCATGAATCACATCATGTTTGCGTTGCGAGCACGCATTATGCAGGAAATTAAGACCCACAGTCGCGACGCTGATAACGGGTTCTGCGTCGGTACACTCAAACCCACGCCTGAACTCTGGTAGGTAGCAACTGAAGAGCTCCGCCCCTATAGACCCTAAGTAAACCCTCAACCCATATAGGATCACCAACCGGATTGCTTGGTGTACCCTTTACCCTGTGCGTGTATCGGGGATAATATAAATATTTGATAGGACTTTTGGGTTTTTGGCAGACTGGCAAAGCCAGAAAATTACTCAACAAATCTCAAGAAGTCACCCAGAACAACTTTGACACTTCAGCTGAGCATAGCTCCTCTACATTTTTCATACATATGCTATATAGCACTCTCACCCTAAACCCATAGAACCCGTAAGCCCTGAAGACTCGAGCCAAGCTAAACCCTAAGCTCTAAACCCTACACCCCTAAACCCCTAAACCCTAAACTAAGATTCCAGCCAAGCATCTTATTCAGCTCAGTTTGGAGCTCGTTGTGCAGCGGCCCGGAAAGATAATTGAAGAGCTGTACGTCCTCTTTTCGGGGGCTTATATGGGTTTAGGGTTTAGGGTTTTAGGGTTTAGGGAACATTAAGGGTCCCTTTTTCAAGGGTTACAGCTGATCGGGTTGTACTATATCTGGGGGGGACAGCGTTTTGGTACACTGCTAGTTTAGTGCTCAAAGTTCAGTGTTTCAATTTGTCCTTATGCACTTGGGGTTCCAAACTTGTGTGCACGATGTTCCCGTTGAAAACAAATCATACCTGGATGCTCGCTTGACCTAGTATGTCTATTTGGTAACAGGTCAATGGGTTTTAAATGGGATATAGTCGATAGTCGGGATAGTAGCTAGACTTTCTAAACCACAAAATCATCCAAGTACGGATTCAGGATGGTGTAGGTCCCCAACAGCATTCAACTAGGATTCTCTGAGTGGCCCGCCTTTCAAAAAGTGACCCGTTTTCTGGGCGCCTCTTTTACACCCGTAGATCCAGGAGTGTAACAGAGGCGCTTTGGGGTTTAGGCCACGTTCTGCTGCGGGTTCCTGAGACTTCTTCGCCGCAATGGCTGTCCTGCATACCACAGGTATCGGGTGTCCAGGAAGTCGACTACTTGAAAAGAGCTTCAAAACATGCAAGCCATAGGACGACATTGCAAAGGAAAGCAATGGTTCAAGCTGATGTTTGCCAAAGTCATACAAAGTCAAGGTATTCACTGCCGATACAGCAGCAACTTGGGTATTGACTCTGAAATAATATCTGAAGTAATGGGCCTGGCGCAAGACTCTGGAAAGATTGTAAGACCAGAACTGCAAAAAGCTCCTGTGGACGGTGCCCTACACACGACAAGGACAATGCGGTGGATACCGAAAATCCTACATGACCTGCTAACTTATACCTTGAATTCTGGTACTATAGGGTTTAGGGGTTAAGGGTTTAGGGTAGTACCGTAGCAATTAATCTCCGCAAGCGGACTCCACAAAAGCCACGCTAGGAGGCTCCCTTGATGCCGTCGGCCTGCTTAGAAGCAGGGTTCTGGAGCTCGAAAAGCGGGCTGTTGGGAAGAGTACAGTAATCAGAGCCCTAAATTAAAGATCTGACTCCGAGATGACCCCTGAACATGTATGGGCAGTTGCCACTATTCTGTTTAGGTTAACTGCTATAATCCTTTGCACTTGCTTTCTCTCCATTGGGTCCTGCGATACCCTTGTTTTGAGAACACCGCTCATATAATCACAAGCCATGCGCAACGACACGTAAAAACCCATCTGTCTCTGACTGAGCTCCGCGCACTGTACTGAACATATCGCTGTGTCATTGTCAGCACCACCTTGGCTTGAACCAAGTTGAAGGTTTAGGGTTACCATAATATGGAAACCCTGTTATCGGCTTACCATGTATCTCAATCATGGTGACTTGATCCGAATTCCTTAGCACCATATAGACCCCCTATCTAGCCCCACTTTCCATTTCATGTGCCACTTGATTCTCCATTATGTTAATTCTAACTCTGCTATCGTGGCATCGACTCCTCCATGGTTTTAGCAGTCCCCCTCTTAAGTTCTCATGCCACGGAGGTCAAGGTTACCCCGAACTACCGTGCTGAATAGGGGAGTTTCTAAAATTAAGGGTCCCGTAACCTAGCCATTACTACAATATGCTTCTTATATCTAATAACACCTGCCAAAAAAAAAACTCACGGTGGAAACCCCCATGCAAGTTGCAGGATCCCGGGGAACCGCCACAGGTTACGTTTGAGGAGATCACCGCTAGACTGGGTTGCTGTTAAGGAACTTAAATTAAGTTACTATATTGGGTATATATAGTAAATAATAGGGTGTCCCCAAAATAGTAACTTAATTTAGGTTCCTTAACAGCAACCTAGTAGTTTGACATCAGGTTGGGCTTGCGACTTGTGCAGGGTGTCCGTCTGGGCCGAACTCAGAAACCAACAAAGTCATTTGCAAGACCCAAAATGAGGTATCCTAATATACGCCCAAAAATACTACAATCCATATTATAGGGACGCCAAAATGGCACTCCTAATTCCAGGAAACTTCCACCTAGCCTGTTCTGAAGGGAAGAGAGTGGCGACGGGGTTCAGGTCCCGGGTTGCGGCTAGTTATGCTTCAGGTAATAGATCGAAATTGTCCGGAATGAAGGTTTAGAATTTAGGGTATAGGTTAGGTGGACCCCCCCACCCAGTAATAGTGACTATTATGGATAATAAGGATTGTAGTAGGGTCCTCTTATATTCCTATTATACCACTATTACAAGGTGGGGGGGTCCTCCTAAGGTATAGGCTTTGGGTACAGTATAGGGTATATGAACATTCAAAATCCTCAAGGATCGGCTGCGCCTACAAAAGGGCTAACGTGACTAAATGGACTCATCAGTAGCACTCCTGCCAGTACTAATAACAACTCTGGCAATCTCAATTAGAATCTTCAAGCTCGGACTAGGCATCTTAAGTCAGCGCGCCTTCAAATAAACATTCTCGACATTTGGAGTCCCCGGCATAACGCTGTAAACCCTAAACCCTAAACCCTAAACCGTAGTTGTTTTTCAAGCCCAGGCCCCAAAACTTAGACATGCCAAGCTACGTTGATGTAGCGGTTTATTCGGACCTGGAGATCGAGTGTGATGCCGCGCTGGCGCAGGAACTTGCGAAGTAGCCACAGCCTCAAAGCAACTACCTAGAACATAGTATAAGGTTTAGGGTTCAGGGTGTAGCGTTTAGGGTTTAGGGCCATAACCCACAAAGCTGTGGGTAATTGGTTTTTCAGGTAGGGTTTGCTGTTGCCAGGCAGGTATATTGACCTCAGGCTTACATTAGACTGGTATGTGGAGAAGAGGAGGTATGTGATGTAAGCGTTCTGTGAAGCCTAGACAGGGGAAGCTCCCCAGCTGAAAATTCCTTGGATAGAATTTGGAACACAAATACTTGCTTCCATGCACCTTTTCAGGGACAGCAACCACTACTTACCAGTGGAAACTATTGAATCGGAGTAGAATAAATGATAGATAAAGATCACGCGAGGGCAGGTGGAACCTATCCGGATTTCAGGGTATAGGGCTAGAGTGGGGGGTTTTGAGAGCAGTTTGTGGAAGGCGTCATCTGGACTTTGAGCCCCGGTGCCCTAAACGCGAAACCCTACACCCAACAATGTTTCATCCCTTAACCGCAACCCAGAAGAGATGCTTGAATTGTTACCAAAGAGGCCAACACAGGGTTTAGGGTACACCGTTGAATTCCAGAATACTCGGAATGCTGGCGTGATTTAAGCAATCTCTATTGACAGCTCCCTGGGCACCCCCCAAATGTCAACCCTCAACCCCAAACCCTCCTACACCCCGAAAAGGCTCCCCCTAAACCCTAAACCCCCACCCAGTAACAGTCTAAATAAGGGGTCCTATTAAAAGATATATATAACCATATTATACTTACTGTCCAACTGTTACTGAGGGGGGGCAGCACCCAACCTAAACCCTACCCTTGCTGTCTAAACCCAGGGCCCAGGAACTGCGAGGAATGCCGGCCCGTCATCTTCCTCCCGCTGGATCCATGAATCCAAAACTTTCAACCCTAAAACCCTAAACCCTAAAACCCTACCCTAAACCCTAAAATCCTAAACCCTAACATCCTATAACCCTAAAATCCTAAACCCTAAACCCTAAACCGCTTTTGGTTGAATCTGTGGAGTCTTGGGGATGCAAAATGGCGAGGGTCTATGTATTCGCATAGATATGTGTATACATAAATGCAATGTGGGTTTAGGCTCGTTTCGAAACGCATGTAAATGCAAAAGAAATAATCGCTTCTGTCCTGGGAATCTTCGCGTGAGAAGCATGGGATTACTGCTAGGTATGTAAGGACCCCATGAGGTTTAGGGTTTAGGTGTTTGGAGCCCCAGTTCAGCCTCGGACACGCGGTTTAGGATGCAAGGGTTTGAGTTTTCGCAGTCTTTTCATGTAAGTCCTGAGATGCTTGTGGATGCTGTTTTGGATATGTCCACAACTAAAATGCTTTTTTGGCAATCTCCAAAACTATAGCCCCTCTTAAGTAGATAAAATCTGGCTATGGTTATATCATAATAACAATATCCCCGTATATCCTATCTTCTCTCTACATAAGGGGGACTATAAGCCCCCCCCCCCGCGACCCTAAACCCTAGCCTCCCCTATAAGCCTGACGACTATGGCAAACCTCACCCGTTGGGCCTCCGCCTCCCAGAAAGGACGCTCAATGTGTGGAAATGCCGCACTGTTATGTAACATTCCGATCGTAGCTGTAGCCACAACCAGCCCCGAACACGCCCCAAAGCCCCGAAAACAACATCCGGGGGGGGGGGAAAGCCTCAGCACTAAAAAAACCCTAACCCTGCACTCTCAAAACCACTGAGCCTAATAACCTCAAATCCTGAAAACCACCAAACACCCTTGAAAGCCAAACACCCTGAAATCCTCAGTCCCAAAAAAGTCGTAAAGCTTAAGAAAGTAGAGTAGAGACCTGGACCCCCCGCAAATCTGCAAACCCTTAAAATGTTAGAAGCCCTACTACACTGGAAGCCTAAAAGCCCAAAAAACACACTAAACCCTAAAACCTAAAAGCCCTAAAATCCCTAACCCCTAAACCTTTACACCCTGAAACCCTAAAGCTGTAGTCTCCTTAGACCTATAATACAAATATCATGTTTGATAAATCCTTGGGATTTTACCAAAAAACATGAAAATAATTCCGAAAGAGCTTAGACCAATAATGGACATATCATGTTCGATAAAGCCTTGGGATTTTAGAAAAAAATGCAAATAATACCATAGGACCCTAAACCCTAAACCCTGAACCCTAATCCGAAAGAGATTACAGAAAGCACCCTTAAAACCCATCCTCAGGCTCGTCGTAGCCCCGGTAAGGCTTGCGACAAAGGAGGAGAAGACAAGAAGGGCGAAGAGCAACACACCTTTGGGTCTTTAGGGTTGTAAGGCTTGAGAAGTTTAGGATTTTGGAGATTGAGGGCTCTAGGGTTTAGGGATTTAGGATCTTATAGGGCTTTAGGGATGAGGATTTAGGGTTTGAAGGCTTTAGGGTTCAGGGTTTAGGGTGTAGGGACTTTGGGTTTAGGGTGCAGGGTTCAGGGTGTTATCGGGGCCTGGATATTTCCCGACATGATCGTTCTAGATTCCTTGTATAATTCTGGTATACGGCACCTCACATTCAAATACAACCTAAAAGAAAATTGTAAATTCTGTGTTGGTTTCAGATTCCTTTAGGAGGCAGTCGAAATTACGCTGACTTTGGGCTTGTTGAAATAGGCGATCATTGTGGTAGGTGTTTCTTGCCCGACGCCCGGATGCTTTGATGTGCTTTGGGCTTCGGGTCTGGGGTTGTAGGGGTCAACCACGCCTAAACCCTAAACCCCTGAACCTAAAACCTAGGCTTGAACTTTGGGCTGCTGGACTTTAGGGTTTAGGATTGAAGGTACCGTGGGTGTTCACATCTTTTAGGGTTGAGGTGGCCCCAAACCCCAAAGCCTAATCCCTAAACCCTAAAAGCTCAGCCAATCTGCATTCTGGGTATAAAGTCGCCGGACTTCATCTCTTTCATGCCGCGTGGTATTAAGCAATCACCAACACAAACAGCTCAACTGAGACCTTGTAAGACCCCCCATGAAAGAAACCAAAAAGCTGTCCGGATACTTCAAAGCGGTTTGTTGATACTTCTGGAAGCCTTCTGTTATGAGTTTGCTATCATCAGAGTCATGCTGCCGGGCGGCTGCTTTGCGATACATGCCCTGAAGCCTAAGCCCTGAACAGTGAACTGCCCTAAGCCCCAAGCTTGAAACCTTGCAGCTGTACCTCAACCCGCAACCCTAAGCCCGAAATCGCATCTCGAAGCTCCTCCAATGGAGATGCCCTATGCTGAAACCTATGGAGCTTAAGGACTGCTAGTTTAGGGCTTGAGGTAATTCCTCACCACTAAGGCTAAACGCTAAATCTTAAACCCTTCTATCCTCAACCAAAAGGTCTGGGGATTGAAGGCCTGGGGTTTAGGGCTCGTGGAATTTTAGGGTCCTAGGGAATACTAGGAGAAGGGAAAACAAAATGGAAACTACTATTTAGGGTTTAGGGTTTAGATTAGGGTCCTACTTGGACGGTCATGGGGACTCAATAAGTAGGTTAATAAATTGAATATTTCGAATTATTATATGGGTTATAGGTTCAGGGTTTAGGGTTTGGGCCTATTGGCCTTATTAACCTACTTTCAAAGGCCCCCTGACCCTCCAAGTAGAGGGGTTGGTCTTGACAAGAAGCCCTGAACCAAACACTTCTGCCACCTTCCACCCACTGATCTTGAGAATTCAGGCTTGGCAATCTAAGTTTAGGGCTTTGGGTTAAGACTACCATCAGCGCATGAACGATGTTCCTATACTCTTCAAAGAAGTAAAACATACCAAGCTCCCAACCTGGATGAAAACTGTCCCTTGCTTGAGAAACTTAACGCCTCCGGGATGGCCTGGTTCAGTTTTCAGTGTTTTAGGGTGTGGGGTTTAGGGTGTAGGATAATTATCCCTACCACCCTTGTATAGGTTGAGTTGGAAATGTCTTTTTCATGTTTTGCCCAGTGTATTCTCCAGGGTTACTAAAATGTAATAGCCTACACTCCCTAAGTGTCCCAGAAGGGGTTCTATCTTGTAAGAGTAGGGTTTTGCCAATATTGCCGTCCCTTCAAGGGGGTTATTGGGGTAAACCGGGTCTAGGGTTTAAGGATTGCAGGGAATCAAGTGTAAGTGTAAGCGGAAAGTTGATTTGGCAAAGCTGGGGGTTATAATCCCCAAGCCCTCGGCCCTCCACCCTAAACACAGAAACCTCACGCCATGGCACCAATGGCGAAACTTCGCTCAATCGTATTCTGAGGTTGGACCCCCATGGATGCCGGTGTGAACTGCGTAAGGGACCAGTGCATTGCCGTGGTGTACCTGGTTGAAGGACACAAGACTCTCGAGTACAAGCTGACAAAGTCGAGCAGGCCCATACAAGGATTTGAGTTTTGAGTTTGAGGGCTCAGGATTTGTGATTAGGGGAGGCACGTTTCTTTCTCCCGGCTTGCCTGTCGGGTTAGGAGTTTCAGAGGCGGGAGTGAAGGGTGTAGTCAGGGATGATAAGCTGAACAGGCAAGCCAGGCATCAAACTTCTCCCGGAGCTCTGCTTTCTTTGATACACCCTGCTCCCTTTTGACAGTGGGACTCTTACACTTGCCCAACACTTCCTTGCCATTCCGGGCTTTGAACCAGCCACAGCTCCATGAGCAAGCAAGAGATTTCGCAGCAGACTGGTTCCCCCAAAGCTTTAAGCCCCTTCATCTTGCGAAAGACATAACCAACGCCAACATGTAATCCTTCATGCTGAAAACTGTATATAACCCATATACCCCAATATAACCCCTACATAACCCTAACATAGACCCCATAATATGCACCATAAGCCCTTGGATTCCCCCCCTAAAATTCTCCCTGACATTCTTGCCCTCCTACAGAAGGCTAAAGTGGCTGAAGGATCAAGAAAGTAGGTACATCTCGACTCAAAACCTCAAACATGCTCAACAAATGAAGGTTGTTGACGGTTTAGCATGAGGGTGTCAGGAGAGGGCTTGGGGTTGGAAGGTAGAGGGCAGGTTTACAATTAGAGTCGCGCTTGACCAAATCTTCCTTACTGCATGGCTTTGACGGCACTTTGCGTCGGAGTCATGGCCATACCATACCCCACGAATCTTTCGCTCCTTGAGCCCGTTGAGTAGTGTTCTTTTGGTGGTTGAGCCTATAAGATTCTATTCTTTATATCGAATACTATACCCACAAGGAGGATCTAATCTTACGAATCTTACTCTATATCGGGTACCATAGCATCCCCAAATTAAATACTACTCAATTGGGTTTGGAGCCTCACACTGCTGGATCAAACCTGGCCACCTACTCAGGAGATTTCCGCGCCAGGCAGGGATCATATAGGGTTCGCGGTTTTAGTCCCTGAAGTAAATAGAATATGGGGTATATGGGGATCTTACTATACCCAAAGCCATATTCCATCTACTCACAGGGGACTATTAGAGTTTAGCAGGGAAAAAGAGAATTGTTATATAGGGATTAAATAGGGATCATGTTCCCTTACTCCCTACCAATCACCAGTAAAAGTAGGGATCGTATAGTCCGAAGGAGGTCTGAGTACATCTTCTTCGCGACAAAGCTATAAGACACACAATCACACCTAATATTCACAGTATTCTGGAGGGGAAGATCTCACTGTAGGGGGCGGGGGACTCGACATTTGCGAGGAGATTTGGGGGAGAGGTTGTTAACCCTAAACCCTAAACCCTAAGCCCTAAATCCTAAACCCTAAGCCCCAAACCCTAAACCCTAAGCCCTAAACCCTAAACAAAGAGGCGAGGTGCTTATAGAGGAGAAGCTCATCCTCAGGGTCCTCACCTTGGTCTCCCAGTAACCTTATTACAATAAGGGTGCCCTTTTTCCTGTTGGTATATTCTATTAATCCTAAACCCTAAACCCTAAACCCCTAAACCCTAAACCCCTAAACCCTAAACCCTAAACCCTAAACCCCAAAAAAGGGCAAAAGGGTACCACTGGGATTCCAAGGTCACAATCGATGATTGAGAACTCTGCGATGAGCCAGGAGCTCCTCTTTTTGTTGTTGTATATTAGGGTTATATAGGGGTAATGGAAAAGAAAATGGAAACTGCCATATTATGATAGGTTTTAGGGGTTTAGGGTTTGGGGGTTTAGGGGTTTTAGGGGGTTTAGGGGTTAGGGTTTGGGGGTTTAGGGGTTGGGGGGTTTAGGGGTTGGGGGGTTTAGGCTTT
>CAJNIZ010042558.1:0-18748 GCA_905231905.1 Symbiodinium pilosum | reverse complement strand
AAATCAATATCCCCGAATCTGAGAATTCATAATTAGCCCGGGATCCGAGATTCCTCTAGAAACTCAAGACTATTTCAATGAAACTTATAGATGAAGAATATCAAAATTCGAACCTGCATCTGAGAATTCTCAAAGAAATCGAGGTTCATCTAGTAAATTAGAAAATCATATAATCATTCGAAACTTATCTAAAGAGATATTTGGACAGAAGGAATCAGGAGCCCAGGATCTGAAAAATCCCATAATTACTGGAAATTTCTTTTTCGAGAATTTAAATAGAGAGAATCAGGAGCGCAGGATCAGAGAATTCTCTAATCAATGAAAGCTGATTCAATAAGTAACCTAGGATCTAGGGATTCATATAATTTATAAAAACATATTCTTTAAAGGATTTAAATATTCAGGAATGCAATATTATCTTGAAGCTTTATATATATATATAAGTAATCTGAGTTTAAATTAAGAAGTGACATATATATATATATACTCAAAAGCTTGAGAAGTCATTCAATTATGAGAAGCTTCGAGAGAAAGTCGGGAGCCTCTGAGCCCCACTTGAGGCAATCCTTGTTATGAGGAGCCTCTGATATGAGAATTTTCTAATAAATCGAAGGTTGCTTAACAACGCATTTATAGAGAAAATTCTAGCATAGGATAGGAGAATTGCCCAAATGAATCGAATCTTATTTTGAAAGGCACGTAGATAGAAAAAGAATAGTGCGGAATCTGAGAATCCATCGAATCATTTGAAGCCGATTCAGTAAGGCATTTGTATGGAGAAAATCATCGATCCAGGATCCTAGAATTCCTTTAACAACTCGGAGCTTAGTAAAATGAAGAAAATCAAGAACTCTGCGATGAATCGAAGCTAACTTGAGTCTCAAAGGTCGGGGGAGAGCTCATTGGCTGAACGCGGCACTAGTTGCGAAATCCACATGTTGGAAATGTATAAAAACGCAGCGGGCATGTTCCCGCTTGCAACCGTTATAGTATATTGGGGTCCCCGTATTTTGGGAAACTACCATACAACCTACTAAACCTGAGGCCCTGATAGCTTCCTACCGTCCATTCCCGAGATGAACTTGAAGCTTAACCCTAAAGCGGTTTAGGTTTTAGGGTTTAGGGTTAGGGTGGCCCCCCAACAATATGGCAGGTCCCTGTTCTCCTCCATTACCTTTGCACAGCGAAACCCAAAACCCTGAATCCTCCGAATCCTAGACCCTAAGTAAACCCTAAGTTTCCATGTTCTTTTCCATTCCTCATATAAAATCGTTACCCTTCACTTGGTTTTCCATTCCTGTCCCCTCCATTCCGCAGAAAATACTCTGAAGATATCCCTCTACAAATGGGGTTTCCCAAGATTTGCGGATACCTTTTCGGGGGTCCCCATAATAGGCCTCATATCATTTTAGGGTCTATATAGGGTCCCCCTATTTGGGGAAATTACAAAGTCCAGCAAAGGCACACTGAGATGTGCTCGGAGTCGACCTGGTCCTCGAAAGCCGAGTTTAGGGCTTAGGGCTCATCTAGGTTTTAAGGGTTTAGAGCTTTAGGGCTTAGGTTTTAGGGGGTGTGGGTCTAGAGCAATAGGGCTTAGGTTTTAGGGGGTCTGGGTTTAGAGCCCGTGGAGTTCAGGATTTAGGGCCCTCGGTTTAGAGTACCTTTGATTCCAGTCACCTGCAGATGAGGGGGTTATACCAAGTGATCAATCGGGCGAATCATAGTAATCTCTTAGCATCAGCCCGGATCAACACCAGTCCACATGAAGCCAGGCATAAAGCCTCAATATAGACGCAATTTGTGTATATCCTATCTACTCTAAACCCTAAGCCGTAAGCCCACTCTACCAAACTTCTCAAATTTCTTTAGCTTTGGACATGCGACCACACATCTGAACGCCAGACTCAGAGCTCCGAAGGGTGGAACAAAGCTGCAACAATCTATGTTCCCCTAGGGCTCCCAGTTACCGAAGTAGTAGGTTACTGGGCTATGTAGCTAGAGAGTATATAGAACCTAGAACCCATTGTTTAGGTAACTGGAGCCCTAGGGTTCGCCATGTGTGCGAAGCCGTATGGCGGCAAGCATTGAAGGACATATTATGGGGTTTATTAAAACTATCAGTCCTTGAAGCGTCTCCTACAACGAGATGAGGATGGTGTTTGGAGAATGCACTCTTGAGACGCACCCCTGTGCTACGTTTGGCTGGGGCCTATAAAACTCTTTTCTTATGGCTATAGAAGAGTTACATAACATGAGGAATAAGGATTAAGGTAGCCAACATGAAAACCATGTTTTCGTACCTGTTGAGTACTCTTGAGACCCACCCCTGTGCTAGGATAGATTTGGGGGGGCCCTATATAAAACTATTTTCTTATGGTTCTAGAAGGGTTACAGAAAATAAGGATGAAGGTAGCAAACTTGTCGTACCTGTTGATTACCTACAAGATATGATTATATACGATAATATACTTTGATATACCAGAATATACTATAATGAAACCCTAAGCCCTAACACACTATAATGCAACATATTATGTCTGCTGAATACTGAACTTCACTCCTGCCACCTTTGCAATTTCGAGGGTTTAGGGTTGTGCTGAACTATGCTCTTGAAGTCTAGGCCCGAAATTGCTGAAGAAGCGCCTTTTAGCCCTTTTAGTTGAAGGACAGTTACTTCCTAGCTTGTTGTTGCCAGTCTTCCTTCCTCGTGCCTTAAAGTCTTGCATCAGACTCCTAAACCCTAAGCCCTACTCCCTCAACCCCAAACCCTGCCTTTTTGTGCTCCTCCACCCTCAACCCTGAGCCCTAAGCCCGAAATCTAAAACCAGCTCTTAACCTGCCGCAATCCCCACCTCTCAACCCAAATCTTTCCGTGGCTTACTGGTGCTTCTAGGCTTTAGGGTTTAGGGGGAGAGAATGAAGGTACTATATTCAGCCGCAGTCACAGGGATTCTATGGGGACGATAATACGTTGGGAATTATGATATAGGTACTACTGATATGGGGATCCCTACCCCTCATTCCGGTCAAGCAGCAGGGAGCTACAGTACCAAAAACCCTAAACCCCAGACGCTAAACCCCCCTAGTTTGGAGTACATACACACCAGAAAAATCTAGACTTTTTAGGTATAAGTTGTTCTAAGAAGAACCCAGGAACACAAAAAAAAGTATTAAAGCGTAATACTCCAATAGTGGGACCCCAAACCCTAGAAAAGTAAAGCGGTGGCCAGGCTTCCTGTAGCTTGTTCCTGGCAGAAACACAAGTTTTGGAGTGGAGGGTTGTGGGTTTAGGGGCTACATATGGGGTGAAGCATCATGGGGTGCAGAATTTGAGGGTTCGGGGTTTAGGGTTTGGTTAGGATTCAGGGTCTCATTTCGGGAATGAGGAGTTTAGATAGACCCTAAACCCCGTGGCTTTCGGGATTAGTGTAGGCCCTGGGGTTAATATTTGGGGACCTACCTGTATATGGGATGCGCTTGTGTACCTTGAAGGACGAACATGTTTCCTACAGAGGTGGGGTATGGGGCTCAAGGCGCTTTCAAATTCCTCGCCTCCAAGGGCTAATCGGTTTAGGTTTTAGGGTTCAAGCAGCCCAGACAAAGAAGCTAGCAGCCAGCAAGGCGAATGCTTGGCGCTACCTGCACGACAGCCCACAAGAGGACCTCAAGAAGCCAAACTTCAAATCCGACAGCCCAATTCATGTGACAATGGAGGACTATTGCAAGATGATAACTTCTGAAGCTATCTAGTTAGGCTTGTTTGGATTATAAGAACACAAAAGGATTTGCGCAAAGCCAACCTAAACGCGATGCACTCTCGACATGCTGACTTGCGAATGGTGAAAGTGTCCCTCTTGTAGTGCCATATGGGGGATTCCCCAAATTAGGGGTACTTTTCGGGGGTCCCCATAATAAGGATTAATAAATATATATATATATAGGGGTCGCCCCTATTTAAGGAAAGTAACATATAACCCCGATAAGTATTCTTACAAGCCATTCCTTCATCCAGCCACTGCCTTCATCCTCTCTGCAAAGCATATACCCTAAACTCCCTAAACCCTAAACTCCCCAAACCCTAAACCCTAAACTCCCTAAACCCTAAACTGTGTTCCTGTCCCTCCAGAGCAACCCCACACAAATTTGGGCTGCTTGGAGCGGCTCCGCTCCCTCTAATGGCCCTAAATCTTGAACGCCCTAACAGGGTTTAGGGCTAAAGTTTAGGGTTTAGGTCTAATCCCTATAGACCTGGAACTCGGAACCTGAACTACACCTCCAGACATAGACCCGGCCCCAAAGCCCGTAACTCACCGGCAAGTTAAACGAGGGAGGGATTTCTTGCTGGCGGCCAAGATTCCCATCCCCTTAATTAAAGCCACTCACCCCGCTGCCAAGAACAAGTCAGAATGGCATTTTCCAGAGTGGGCACATGTTGATGGTTGGTGGGTGGGGGTACACAGAAATGAAAGAATGTGAGATATGGAGAAATGGGCGACCACAGGCTATCACATAGATAGGCTGTCACGTGGATCCATTCCGCCATTCCCCGCAAATTAAGAAGCAAAAGGTAGGCGCAACGTAGCAGGGCCTTTATAGGTATGATTACCCCATATCATGAATGGACATGGGTTCCTTATTTGCGAATCCATTAGGGACTATGCTAAACTACAAGAGCGACCCTATGTCCCCTGGTGAGGGTCCCTTAGAAAGGCCATGTCTTAAACCTTAAACCCTAATCCTGATCCCTAAACTCCTGGATCCTTCCCTCTACCTCAGGCCCCGTAAGATAAGTCAAAGTCAAAGCTTCAAGAGCTGTCGGAGCTTTGCTAGACCTGCAGAGGATCGAAGCCCATCACAGGAGGGTCCGCAGGAATTTCTTCGGGTTTATGGTTCGGGCTTCGTAGCTCGGCGTTGGTAGTTAGGGTGGATCGATTCCCATAACCCTAGCCCCTGGCAAGCCAGTCCTACAATGAGATATAGAGGTGAAAACACACTGCGACTTGAACTCCTGTAAATTGTCTACCAACCTATGACAGGATTCTAGCCGGGGCTTAAGGAGACAGGATGCTTCTGGCGTTTGAAGCATAAGTTTGCTGAGATTACTGGATCCTGGAGCTCTGAGGCTGGTGTTTAGAAGGAGACAACAAAGCAAGGGCCGGACTTCAAGGTAATACAGTCCCCCTTAAATAGATAGAATATGGATTTGGTCATATTAAAATAAGATCCCCATATACCCCATATTCTATCTACTTAAGGGGGACTATACCCTAAACCCTATAACCCCTAATCCCCAAACCCCACATTCTATCTACTTCAGGAGGACTATAGTTTTTTTGGGAGTTGATCTTCTCTGAAGTGACGGGTAACTAAAACCCCTTATTAAACCCTTAGCCCATTAGATTCAGACCGGAAGAGCTTCAAAGCCCAAAGTGTGCAACAACTGAATCCACAGCTCCAAGAACCTTAAGGCACGCATAATAAGGATTGTAGTGGCTAATGTAGACCCGTGATTGATAAATCCCCTCCTTCAATGGTCTTAATCTAAGCATCCCTGTTATAACCTCTATTAAGGAGGGGGTTTTGTCAATAAGGGGTCTACATTAAACCAAAACCAGACCTGAACCCTGGTTCTTAGCTGTCCTGAGCCAAGGCCATGAACAGAGCAAACAGAGGCTTAACCGTATTCTGAAGCGTGACCTCTGTGACACCGGCTAAGCTCAGAGCTTGCATTGTGCTTCGCATGCCTTCCCTATGTTCCGTACATTCTACGTGCACAAGGTCTTCATGCAGCTCCAACGCCTTCGTCACTAGAACTCTAATCTGAAAGCCCGAGCCTCCAAGCGGCCCTGTCCTGACCTGTAAGCAAGCACGAAGCCGGGAACAAACCCTGAGCCGTGGACTATAAAGCCACAACCCTCTAGCACCCAGCCTGGGAACAAACATTGTGCCCAAAACCGGAAACCTAGGCCCTCAATCCGCACCTAACCCATGTTCCCCTATATCTCCACACGTATCCCTGTATAGACAGACCTACATCCTCGACCTACAACCGAAATCAAGCTCCCCACGCCTTAGTAGTGCTTATGGGGGAGTGGGGAAGTGAATATGGGGACTATCATGGGGCATATATGAGGAGTATTATAAGGATCCACTCTCCCACTCTTTCTTCCTTGAGCAACACTAGAATGCCGAGCGGCGCAGCAAGCGCAGTGTCCGCAACACCCGCAGCGCCCGCAGCATCTTACCCGCGCGCATGAGCCCGGCACCTGGGAAAAAAAAGATTTGAGTAGTGCTTGTTTTGGTGGTTAAACCCAGTAAGATAGTATTCGTTATGTAAAACACTATAACCAAAAGGAGGATAGAATCTTACTCTATATTGGGTACCATAATATCCCCCTCCAAAAATACTACTCATTTGGGCTTGGGGCTTAGGCTCTAGGGTGCAGGACTTAGGGTGATTTAGGTTGTCAGCGTAGGACTTAGGGTGATTTAGGGTGTCAGTGTAGGACTTAGGGTGATTTAGGGTGTCAGTGGCGCTTACTGGTTTCTTATCGGGGTAGGAACCTCAATAAAAATAGCCTTTCTATTCCTCATTGGGTTTGGTTAGGGCTCGGGAAGATTACAATCTATATTCAACGACGATCCAGTGTCCGGGCCAGGGTTTCTTACGGCTTCAAAGGGATTAGAGGATTGCATGGCGGGAGGTTCATGTTGCATGTTTGAGGCATGTTGAACCCCGCATACTGAAGACAAGCGGGACTACCTGGAGGCTCAAGGGGACACAGTAAGTAGGTTGCATAGCGGGCAGTTATACGTAATTATGCGTTAGGTGGACCCCCCACCCAGTAATAGTGACTGGAAAGGGATAATAGGGATTATATTAGGGTCCTCTTATATTCTTTATTATCCCACTATTACAGCGTGGGGGGTCCTCCTAAATTATACGTATTAACTCCCCCCCGACTCTCCAAGTACGTTCAAGTATTTCAGCCCAGGAAGCCCCAAACCCTAAACCCCCTACACCCTGAACCTTCTAAACCCTCTGAACCCTTAATTAACCCTAAACCCTAAACACCCTAAACCCTTAACACTAAGCCCTTAACCCTAAATCCCCTAAACCCTAAATCCCCTAAACCCTAAATCCCCTAAACGCTAAACCCCCTAAGCCCTGAAAAGAAGGCGAGCTTGGGATGATCTGAGGCTTGCGGATCTGAGCTTGGCATTCTCTAGCAGGTTGTTAGTCTGGGTTGCTGTTAAGGAACTTAAGTTAAGTCACCATAATATGGGTATGTAATAACAGTTGAAGCTTTTCTTATTATAGTACCATATCTTAAGCTTCTTAACAGCAACTCAGCAGCAGTAGGGCATGAAGGAAGATGTAGGTGTAGGGATTCGTTTCTGCATTCCCAACTAATACAAGCAACCGGTATGCTGTAGGGCTGTAGGGTTTTGCCGGCTGCAGGAGGCGTAGGGCGGTGGCGCAGTCAGATTCAGTGTGTAGGGTTTCATGTAGGAAAAGGGAAGATCTTTGGCGACTACGTGGGCTTGTAAGGGTTGCGTAGGAGGATCAACGAGTTCCATGCGCATCAGCAACCTGTCGGGAGAGCTTCTAGGGCTACCTGCGCCAAAGCCCTGAACCCTAAACCCTAGTCCTAAGCTTAAGTCCAAAACCTTAGCCGCTCTTGCTAGGAGGAAATCTGCCCCACCTGAGTCTCCGCAGTGCTATAAGCCCTGAAGACTTAACTGACTCCTAACCCTTAACTTCCTCGGGGTTAAGACAAATCTTGTATGGGGTTGTATAGGGATGATGTGCCCTTATTCCGTGCTAACCCTCTGAGGTTAACCACTGTGCTTTCCTTTCAAGGTGTAAGCGTCAATAGATCTTTAGCTTGCCTGTCAAGTTACGTTGGGCTTATTCCGTGCAAACCCTCTGAGGTTAACCACTGTGCTTTGCTTTCAAGGTGTAAGCGTCAATAGATCTTTAGCTTGACTGTCAAGTTACGTTGGGCTTTCGAAGGTTCAAACAACCCTAAACACCTCTGGAGACTATCAGGTCAACGAACGGTTCAGCCTAACCTCCTCTCCCCAATCATGATCGCCCCACCTCCTCATTCTGCATGCCCCCAGTATAGTACCGCTATATAATCTGGGAGTATTTTTTGTTTGGGGGGTAGGGAGCCCTAAGCCCTAAACCTTAGAGGGAAAAGATTGTGGACCAGAGTTGAAAAAGGGCTTCGGAGAGGCAGGTCAGTCACGGACCCGAGGGCAGCCCAGTGATCATCGGAACAAACTACAGTATAATTTACAACTACAATAGATTATATTGGCTCTTATCACCAGAAGGGAATTAGGGGCTTTAGGCTAATCTAGTGCAAAATCTGCTCTAAACACTTCTGTTGAAGAGAGCAAGTGACCTAAATACTGTAACATAATACCTTTAGTTTTCGGGTGTCCTTGCATCGTTTGTAACCCCAAAGCCATTACCAAAGGCAAGTTTCAGGAGCTAAATTTGAGGTTTGAGGTAGATCCTCTGGAAGCATCTTCCTTCCTCTGGACCAAGGAAAGCGCTCTTACCCTCTTCCTCGGTCACCAGAGCCAGGACGATGATCCAGTCAATGCTGACCTTGCTGCTTACTGGCCATGTAGTGGTGAAGTTGCTGGGATATGCAATGGCTTCGTCTCCTTCTTTTCCGTTGCGGGTTGCTGGTGAGGAGTGGGCACAGCAATAAACACATGCACTTACAGCGCTAATGACATACCGATTCCAAAGGCACATTTTGTAACCACCTTCTTCCCCACCTTTGCTCAAGCACCAGTCATACTGCGAGAGAGTTCGTCAGGTTGTCTGCATCTCTCAGCAAAAGCAGCAAGCCTACTCCAAGTGAATTCCACGCTTAAGGCGAGACATGTTCTCGTGGACTTACATCATTCCGGAGGTAGTGCCCTATCCACAAACACTTAACTGTAGGATCAGTCCAGCAACAATCGTCCTCAAAAAAGCCCTGCATTAAGTATTAAACCCAAATACTCACACACACACACACAAACAGTCCCTTCAGGGGACTGTTTGTGTATGTGGGTTGAACTCGACCTAAACCTTTTTCGAGAAGCTTGTCAGGTCTGAAATGCAGGAACATGAATCACCTATCTTATTCCAACTGGCACCCTTGAAATTTTTTGTTATGTACAACCCCACAGGCCCTCACACTCCCAGAGGGTAATCCAGATGTGACAAACTTCCCAATCCTGAGCCCCAAAGCCTGAACCCATGAAACCCTAGACTCAAAATGCGCCAGGCTGCGATGACTACATCAAGTGGGAACCAGGTTAGCAAGTACCTGCACAGTCTACGCTTCAGGGTCTGGGCCTTTGGAGTTTTCGGAGTTAGGGAAGCTCAACAACTTGGGGTTCAGGGTGGTTGGGGCTTTCATGCTTTTCAGGGTGTAATGGTGTGGGCAGCTCTCAGTGAGCGAAGCAAGAAGTGTCAGACGGAGTGCAATGTCTTGGCAAAGTACCGCATACTATACAAGATTAGAATAGGAACTTTGGCAAATGCTGCTAATGCCGTACGGTGCTCACAGGAGGCTGTTCTCCCCATCGTTGTGGCATGTAAACTACAACCGTATACTTGAATGTAACAATCTGAAACCTTCAACACAAGTTGTGAGGCACTCATCTTATGGTACACGAGTCTGGCAGAATTTCTGAGTGAGGGAAATTGCTGTATCTAAGCTGCATATAAGTGTGCGAATATAATGTCACCAAGCCTTCTCTACACCAGATGTACATCCCCACCTCCTGTCCCCCAAAAAAATCATCCCGAAGCAAGAGATTCAGCCGAGGCACTGCTTTGCAATCCTTGGCAAGCTAACCACAAGCGTTCCATCCTTGGCATAGTACCCGACGCAGAAGCAAGCGACGATGTCCTCCCAGGGCGGGTTCGCGGTCTAGTGCTAAAAGTCAGTAGCCTGCAACCCTAAAACCTTAACCCTGAACTCTGCGCCTACTTTAGGGGGACTATAGCCCCAATATATACCCCTACTATAATATGGTAGCTTCCATTTTCTTTTCCATTATCCTTATATAACCCCAAGAATGTACCCCATGAACTCTGCGCCACTCTGGACAACAATCGCCCGTTACTTTGGGCAATCAGCTGTCCAGGTAGCCCTAAGGGTCCAAGGACCCAAATAATGGGGTCCCTTTAAAGGGGCTATAGGGGATATATAGGGATATATGGGGACTATATAGGGGTATATAGGACCTCAAATTTTAGGGTTTCAGGGCCCAAATACTATAATATTGATGGTATTTGGGCCCTAAAGACCTATTATTTGGGTCCTTGGACCCCTAGGGCAGGGTATAGGGATTTCGGTTTCCATACGGCAAGTCAGGTGCACATCTACGCCAGCTGTAGGGCGACTATTTCTTCAAATCTTAAGTCTAAACCTGCCACATATGACTAACACCTAAACATTAAAACCTAAACCCTACTGCAAACCCTTAAGCTTAATCACAACCCGGAAGTCTGCTTTAACGGCTTCGTCGCTAAGGCTGACTAGTCACTAGGCTGACTATGGTACCGGAGTGGTACGGGATCCAAGGCCCTTTGTGAAGCCACCTGGATACGGGAAACAACCATATAAACACACACATATTTATGTAACTAGATGTAGAATATTCATATATATATATATGAGAGAGACAGAGAGCGTTTTTATGTAGAGTTTAGGGGTCAAACCCGCAACAATGGAGAACCCTATGGAAAGTGCAAGGGAAACTGAGGTTAGACAAGGTTTGGCATGCTGGAGTAAGCAGTTTAGGATTTTGGGTTAAGGGTTTAGCGGCCCTAAACCCTAAACCCTAAACCGTCCAGCGACCAGAAAGCCAATGTCACTGCAGTCATCATAGAGAGGAACCAGTTGTCTTGGAGCGGGAAGGCCTTAGTTTTCCTGGGTTGCTGTTAAGGAACTTAAATTAAGTTACCATAATGGGTGTGTATATATATATAGTAAATCATAGGGTTTCCAATGTAGTAACTTCATTTAAGTTCCTTAACAGCAACCCAGTCTTTTTTTTTTTTTCCCGGTTTCGCTTTCACTAGGTAGGCTGCGGGGCCCTGTAGAAACTGAGTTGCTGTGAAGGAACTTTAATTAAGTTACTATATTGGGGAAACCCTGTTATTTACTATATATACCCATTATGGTAACTTAATATAAGTTCCTTAACAGCAACCCAGGAAAAGGTTGTTTTACGGCTGTTAAGGATCATATAGGCCTTAAGGGTAGCAAAACATAAAGATATTTTCAAGCCCACCCCTGTTCAGGGGTTAGGGTTTTCAGTGTCCTTAATACCGGAGAATTAAATGGAGAAGAGAATGACACATCCAATGGAAACTGGATTTATACAGTATAGGGGGTCAGGTGGCTTGCGAATTGGGGTTGGGGGCTTTCCAAGGCCCTAGTATTCCTTGCCACTCGCTTAGCTTGCCATATTCTATGGGCAGTTACAATGGGGCACCAAGAGCCAGGCGCAGAGCATCTGCACAGTACTCAAGGTTTGGGATTTCAGGGTTGTGCCCGAAGAATGCTATTCCCCCCTAGTCTTTAACTCCTGGCATCCCCTGAAATAAACCTCTAGTAATTGCCTATATAATCTCTTATATACCCCCTTTAAGGAGGTTATACTATTGTGATTTACATGCGCGTTGCTTAAGGCTAGGATCTCTCCCTTCTATAACTTGCACCCTTACAGAGGACATTGAGAGATGCCTCGATACAAATAAAGTCCATCCCACAATCGCTTCCTTGCGTGTCCACTAGGAAGTCTGAAAAACCTGAAGAATGTGTTCCTGAAGCTTGACCCCTGACAAAACACACCCTTTCAGCGAAAGGCTTTGGGACAACCATCTGCAACAAACAGGAAAATGGCAGTCGCAACCTGGTTCTTGAGTGGGCTGGGCTTACACTAGAACTCGTATTCCAACAGGTGATCGTCAAGGCTCGTGCTTGGAAAACAAGAGAGCTTACCCTGCCTTTGTGCATCGAAGCTTTTCATGGCTACAAGTGACCTTGCAAGTACGACGCATGGGTTGTTCTCAAAAATACGGCGCCTAATATATGGGCTGTACCAAAATGGGACCCTCATTTTTGGAACTAAATGACTACTCATGGAGGCTCCTCAGGCAATCATGAGCAACAACAATTGGCCAACAACTGCATTCAAAATTGAATTCAAACAGGGTTAAGGGTTTGGGGTTTAGGGCTTAGGGGTTTCCCGAAACTAGGGGTACCTTTTTGGGTGTTTTCATAATTGGGATTGCAATCCTAGCCTTTGCGGTGTATATTTTTTCTCTGAGCACCCAGCCCTCCCAAGACACAACCCCTAAACCCCTAAACCCTAACCCCTAAACCCCTAAACCCTAAACCCCTCCTGATTACATTCAAGAAGCCCACGCGGTTGAGGATCTAGGGTCTATAGGGTTTCAGGTTTAGGGTCTATAGGGTTTAGGGTCTACAGGGTTTAGGGTTTAAGTATCAAGAACTCCTAGCATTTGACTCACACCCTTAACGCGGAAACCTAAACCCTCCGGACTCTCAGGACCACCCAGCCACAGTATACAGCGGGATCATGATCAAGTCGTACAGCAAGACGAGTACACCTTGGCTACGGTAAGAGCTTTCCAAAAATTGATGACCCTTTTATCGGGGCCCCCAGAAGTCTATGGCGGGGCCCCCGATCTATGAACAACTATCACTCACACGGTTTCAGGCATCTGTAGGTTTTCCTGGTTTTCATGGCTCAGGGAACAAGTGGCAAATAATATGAAGTTAGCAAAAAGCGTTAAGAATATGCAATGGTTATCATGTTAACTACTAAACTTCCCTGCAGCCCAACCAGACGCTAACTTGCTGCAGGTTGCATAAGGTTTAGGGGCATTGGGATCAAACATCACAATCATTGGATTGTTGTATTTCTTATTTGATCTTGACAATGTAAAACTATCAAGCATTCAGCTTTGACCTATCTAAAATCAACAGCTTTAGAGCCCTAAACTCTAAACCCTCAACTCGAAACTGCTGGGAGACAATTAGAATTGTTTTTGGGATTGGGGTTGAGTGCTACATGGTCCTGGGTTCCGGGGTGAGGGCGAACTCAACTAGCGACTTAGAGGGTTCAGGCTAAGAAATACGGACTTCGTTTTGAGAAAAATGCTATGTTCAGAAGGACTGTAAAGCATATCTCGCAGAGGTTGCAAGGATTAAGTGCCACCGAACGTTTTGAGGTTTGGGGTAGACCTACCCCTAAACCCTAACCCCAGAACATACATTCAAAAAGCAAAGCACCAGACAAATAGACCAAAACGCCAGAAAAGAAATCCCCTAAACCCTAAACCCCAATGCTCTGAAAGTTTAGGGTTTAGGGCCCCTATGGACCCCAAACCCTAAGACCCTAAACTCCCACACAACGCCGGAAGGCCGAGCAGGTCCCAAATGATCCGCTTCGGCGAGTTCGGGGACAACACCCATCCTTAGCCACACCGTTTGGGTGCACTCTGGGTTTTAGGGTTTATAGGCTTCATGGCATTTATAAGGTTTACACGGATAGCACCCATCCTTACTCGGCTGCTGTCAAGGGGCTTAAGTTAAGTTACCATCATGGGTATATATCGTAATTAAAAAATTAACCGAAAATGACAACTTAAATTCAGTTCCTAGCCAACCACCCCTTAGCCACAAGGTTTGCGTTTACTTCGGGTTTAGGTTTTTAGGGTATTATACGGGCTTCGGGTTTGAGGGTTTGGGCTTAGGGTTTTAAGGTTTAGGCTTTAGAGTTAGGGTTTTAGGGTTGGAAGAGTCGACACATCCCAAACATCCTCTGCTTTGCAAACCTAGCACAATAATTGCCATACAACAGCAAAACTCAAAACTGTAAAGCCCAAGGGTTGTTTCCTAAGCTACCAAGTTTCTTGGCGTCTTGGCTTGGGATCTCAAGCGCTTCTCTTGCTCGAGCTCACGCGCAAATTCATCCAAGCCTGGCCAAGTCAGTAGCATAGTGTTGTACACTGAGGGGATTTCTGTTGGCACCTGGAACCTTCCACCCTACACACTAAACCCCTCAAAAGACGACGGACTCTAAATGCCCCAAGATTGTCCTGTGCAGGTACCGGCATCTGCATTGAAGGGACGAGGATTAGGGTGTAGGGTTTAGGGCTTCTAAACTCTACACCCTAGATAGGGTTTGGAGTTGAACAACCTACCTCGAATGATACTCAGACCCCGACTATAAAATCAGTAGCCGTCCATATTTAAGGGGTACTGGGCGCCCTGCAGAAACTTGGCCTAGGCATTGCTTGAAGTATCGTGGTGGGCTAAAGCGTGGTGGCCTAAAGCATTGCAGTAGGGATTTGGGGTAGGTTTCCCTAAGCCAATAAAAACACAAGAAATGCATGGGGATTAGCAAAGATGATATATAAATGTATATATATATATATGTACATATTGATTCTTCAGGCTTCTTCAGCAACCAAGCTGCGAAGATCCCTGGCCCCCCAAATCTTAACCTTATTCTAAGAACTAAGGCCCAAATGTTAAAGGCTGCCTGCTTCACAACGAAGCCCTAAAACTTCAACCCCTAAACCCAACATCGCGATGTTGAGCCCTAAATGCACTACCTGGAATCCTGACCTCCCAGCCCCTACCGAGGAAAAAAGGGTTTGGGGGTTAGGATTTAGGAAAAACTTTCTGCCTTCGCTCAGCGCGCCGTCCTCCTCATCCTCATCCTCGCGCAGGTGCATGGCAAAGTCGTGGGTTCCTGATAGTGACAAGGTAAACCCGACCTCTAGGGTTTAGGGTTTAGGCCTTCAAGCCCAGTGAAAATTCTAGACGGGTACAGGGATTACGCACAGGCAACATGACTGTAATGCTGTGATTCTTAGGGTGTAGGGTTTAAGGCTTACGGTGTTCTTGTTTTTTTTTTTGGGTGGGGGGGGGAGCCGGTAATGAAAAACCATCTCATTGAGGGTTCCCGGGATTAGAGTGAAAGGTTTAGGGTTAGGAGGTTAAGGTTAGGGTTAGGGGGGTTAGGGTTTAGGGCTGGGCTGAGGAGTTTGAGTGGACGATTCCTGATTCTGTGACTAAAACTATTTGAAAAGGCCCCTGGGATCATCCCTACACTGTTGGGGTTCCCTGCTTGGGGTTCCCCATCAAGCCCGAAACCCCTAAGCCATAAACCCTAAAGCCTTTTGCAACAGGCTTTCTTAGTCCTCCCGGAGATGTGCCCCTCGCATCCCAACCTCCCAACCTGCAAACCCCAAACCCTAACCCCTAACCCCTAAACCCTAAGCCATAAACCCTAAACTCTTCTACTGATAGGCCATTACGACTTTAGGTTTCTTGAGCTTCTCGGGTTGATGATGAATTTACCCTCCCCCTAACTCAAACTAACTTAGAACCCCCTAAAGCACTGCCCTTCAAGCCAACAAGGGCCCCTTTTTTCAGGTTTCATGTTGGTTTGGGAGGGAGGGATGAAATGTCTTTCTAACCACAGGTTGGGATTTAAGGTTTAGGGTACAGGGTTACTCTGCAACATCTGATTTAGGGACGGACAAGTGCATTGGGCTCCTGGTTCTGCGAGGCAAACGCACAGAAGAATAACCCCTCACCCTGATAATGACCCCCCACCCTCCCTCCTCACAAAATAATACCTAGAATGGTACTCTATTGGGGCCAGTTATTCTTAGGTGGTGGGCGGGGTCATTCTCAGGAGGAGATGATCTCGCATAAGATTCAGATTACGGGGCCCTGCACTTCGACCCACAAGAGCAACCTGCGGGTCGATGATATCAGAATGTATGGTCCCCCTTAAGTAGATAGAAAATGGCTTTGGGTATATTACAATAAGATCCCCATATACCCCGTATTCTATCTACTTACGGGGGACTATATTCTGCTGTGCTCACTTTATGGTTGATGGTTCACGGGGTCTGCTCATTGGGGTCCGGGTCCTACAGCTCTGTGGGGAATTTGAAATGCTATTTAAAGAAGGTGGCCAGAGGTGTGTGCTGCATGCCTCAATGCTGGTCGAACGCCTACACCATGAACCCTGGGCTTCTGCATGCGGAAATAAATACATTGGGCCCGAAAGTCTACAAAAAATACTGCATTGGGCTATTTGGATTTCTAGCTAAACCCTAGAAGCTAGACTTCTTGCTTCCAAGGTGCGGGTGTACGTGCTCCACCTGTGGCTGATTCGCGGCCAGCGTGAAAATCATGAAGCTTGAATTAATACAAGTCTTGGGCTTACAGGTCACGGCTTAAGCCTCTTGAGACATATCCAAAGACCCAAATAATAGGGAGTTTTAGGGCCAAAATACCATAAGCCAGAGATGGTTTCTACATGGTAGCTTTGGGTTAAGGGCCCTAAACCCTAAACCCTACGTAAACGGCTTAGAGCTTAGAGTGTAGTCCTTGGCCACAGTCAGCTGCCTGCCGACCCAGCACATGAGCAGCTTCTCTAGGTGGCATTTTGTATAGTCCCCCTTAAGTAGATAGAATATGGGGTATATGGGGATCTTATCATAATATACCCAAAGCCCAAAGCCATATTCCATCTGCTTAAGGGGGATTATAAGCCTGCAGCACTGAACCTCAACACCCCAAATCGGGCACTTGAACCCTTAGGGCTTGGCTTACCAGCTCAGATTTTCTACTTCGTTTGAGATATCCGAAATCCCCATTACAAGAATTCTGCTCACACGCGGAGTCTTGATTTGGGGGGCTCCTTCTGCCCCGCTACAGTTTTGAGATGCTGCAACAGTATACCAGAAAAAATGAGCCACGCCGTTTAGGGTCTAGGGTTTAGGCTTTAGGGATATCACCCCCTTCTTGGGTTCCTCCTCAAGTGACGTTACCTAGGCAAGACCCCACACCCTAAACCCTAAACTAGAGGATCATTAATGGGGACTGCTGCAGGGACCCTCATGGAGGTTCATTAACCTAGAGGGAAAAACTGGAGGAACCCTTCACTTCAGAGAAGATCAGCTCCCAAAGAACCTATCGTCTCTCTCTCCCTGACCCTCATAGTCCGTTGCTCATACCCTCAATAAAGGGACTCTACTGGGAACCCCAAGTAGGGAACCCCAAGAATACAGCAGGAATATAGTGGAATACAAGGACCCTGGTAGGTATATTCCTATTATATACCTACTATATTTTTGGGGTTCCCGGTTTGGGGTTCCCAGTAGAGTCCCTTTACCAGAAGCCCTCAGGGCCCTATCTTGAGAAACCCCTATGTCTGAATTCACGCCAGCCGCAACGTGAAGCGGCGTGGGGACGCAGGCCCAACGTCTGATCCCAAATCAACAGAGCCTGGAGAGGGGTTTAGGTGTTAGGGGATGAATCGTCAGCAGTTTAGGGTTTACAGGTAATGGGTTAATAGGATTTAGGAGTTCAAGGGGGTACGGTCTGGGGCGGAGCTTAGCTGCAAGTATGTCACGCAGGAAGGCCATCTAGGCATCACTGAAAGATGATGATCTAGCTTCTATTCAATCCTCGACCCCCATATAACTCCCCCATGATTTCTATATATGGGAGTTTCCCAAAATCGTGGGTGCCTTTTTGGGGCCCCTATCATAAGGACTATAGTATATTGGGGTCTCTATTGGGATACCATAATTTTGGGAAACGACCGTATCTTTTCTGGGGTCTCTGGGGCAACCTCATGTTCAGAATCCCCCCTATCTTTACAGGATGGGCTTGCTCTGAAGCAGAGGTGGAACCTCAAAAAAGTTTAGGGCTTGGGGTTTAAGGTAGAATCTCAAAAAGTGTCCTGCAAAGACCATGTTTCCTTGGGAGGGGTCGGACAGTAGGTTTGTAGTCCCCCTTAAGTAGATAGGATATGGGGTATATGGGGTCTTACTATAATATACCTAAGGCCATATTCTATCTACTTAAGGGGGGCCATAAGTAACCTGCTCTATTAACGCAGCCTGGGTTGTCAAACAATAGCCTCAACTGGTATGAAGGAACTTAAGCGAAGTGAGCTCAATGCGGCTCTGTTGTAGGCTGTAAGACTCCTCACAATGATAACTTAGTTGCGGTTAGTTATCAGCAACCTAAACCCTAAACCCTTAAACCCTAAACCCTAAACCTAGTCAAGTTCCATCAGTCCTTTATTTTCCTGCGGGAATGGGAAAGTAGGGTCTTTGATGATTGCAGATAAGGTCCGGAAGGCATGCTGTGAACAAAAGACATTCCGCACACGGAAAATATGGAAGTTCCCCTATATAGGGGGACGCCACCATAGACCCCAAAGTACTATTGTCCTTATTATTGGGACCCCAAAAAGGGTNNGGTACCCCAAATTTTGGGAAACCTACATCTTCAGGTTTCTGCAGGAATTTTGAAAAAGACTTGGCAGCCGGTAGACATAGCACAATACGGATACCCTTCCACCCGTTGCTTGATTGTAAGAAGAACCCGAACCCGATAAGGGCAAATTGGGTGCCACTGGGTTGCCTGATACATTTAAACCCTAAGCCCTCGCACAACAGCGTCATCTTTGAGTGGCTTAGGCTTATCCAGTCTAACATTGCAAATTCTACCCTAAACGCTAAACCCGTACTTCATGAGTAATCATACGGTAACTATGGGACCCCTGAACACATGGTCCACAAGGAACTTAGAAACTTTGGCCTTGTTAGAGATTATCATGGCGTATGCATTTCTGAACTCGGGGGGGGGGGGGG
>CAJNIZ010042557.1:150448-171939 GCA_905231905.1 Symbiodinium pilosum | reverse complement strand
GGGGGGGGGGGGGGGTGGCGGTGGAAGGCGGTGGTAGCGAAGCTGATGCGCTTGGTCAAGGTGCTGCTGCTGGTGGGGCTGATGCTGCTGATGCTGGCTGTGCTGCTGGTACCAAAGACGATCTGATCAAGCAAAAACCTGGCTGCTGAGCAGTACATGAACCGAACAGCTGGAGGAGTGGCGCATGGTTTTCGGGATGCTTTATAATCTGCTGAAAACGGGGGGCCTTTAAAAAAACTACACAGAGTTTGGTGCTTGTAGAGATGCACGACAAGCCGCCATGCTCCCCGTCAACTGCGTCCAGGCTTCAAGCTTCGTGGCCTTTCCAACATTGACTGACAATAATTCGGTGGAAAAATAACACAACCGCATTCTGTCAAAATCCAAACCAGCAAACACTAGCTGCTTCTTGAAAGGCGATTGCTTCCTCCTAATACACTTTTGTTATCTTTTGTTATTGCTGGCTTCCTAATTAATCCCGTGAAGGATCGGGCATTGACTTCTACCAGGCTATTTTTGATGGCGATCCTTACTACTCTTGCCAGTATCAGTACTTTGGTTCTAATGCCAAAGTCACCAGCTAGCAACCACCTGCATAGCTGTGCAGGCCCCCTACCCTGCTATAGTGGTATAATCAGAATATGAAAGGACCTCAATGTAATGACCATCACCCCTCATAGTCACTATCACTGGACGGGCTCATGCATGCCGTCGTAAACCCTAACCCCCAACCCAAACCCCTGACTGCGCCTGAATGGACATTGGCCCGTGCACGGGCACGGCCTCTGAGGGCTCCAAAACGCAGCTTAGGCGCCGCCACGTGCCTTGGACGTAGATTGCACCCTGGACCTACAATGACACGGGATACATAACAGTATATAGGGATTATAATCATACGTAATACTACAAATGATAATGACAGTAAAATTAACTTAGCAATAATGATGAAAGGTGACCATGGAAGAGAGGATGGAAACTGTTGTATCAGTTCAGCTATAAGCCATAAGAATGATACTACAAATAGTAGGAAGGGTGGCGGTGGCTGTTTGTTGTTGCAGCAATGCTTGCAAACCTGGGGCTTATACTCAAATTCCTCATTGACTCTAAGCGAGAATTCTCCGGTCCGATGCAACGGCTTGTACTCTAGAACCTTGCTATTGACTGTGCAGGGTGGGTTGTCAGACCTTCTTCGGCAGTTGGTGGATGGAACGGAGGGTCGTCCTCCAACCTACTATATACTATCCACCTACCGTCCGCGAACTACTGCCCAAAGGGTGCCTTACAAAGACTTGCATGGGAATTTGCCACCTACATTCGATTGTCTTGATTGATTATGCCAAATTATGCCTGTGTCCACACGCAAAGCGATGCCACATCAACAAGACGAGATGCCACCCAGGGCAAGCAGACCCCTCAACCACCAACCTAACCCCCCCAAACCCTTAAACACGAACACTGAAGCCGCAACCTTCAACCTGACGCTCCAAACCTCGAATCGCAAACCACCAAATACCAGGAGGAGCTGGGGCGGATGCCGTTCGTCGAACTGTTGTCGCGCATCTGCCACCGGTTACCGGAGAACCTTACATTCCACATGTTATGATGACGGATTTCAGGATGTAGGATTTGCAGAGCTTGGTGAGGATCCATGCAGAAGTTTGTACTCACTGCCCGAGTAGCACAGATGAGTAGGGAAGTCTAGCAGAAAAAGTTGTCTCGGGCCCCATTGCTCCCAGAGCACGGCAAGACCCAAGTAGGAGTGCTCCTTTACTGCTGCTAACAAGTCGCAACATTCATGAATAGAAGAACTCCAGCTCCAACCCATGTTGGCGTTCGTACAGCCTTACTTATAGATACCCATGGACCTCCAAGGTCACAGGACCAGCCATCAACTCTAAACTCTTATATTTGGAGCCCGACAGCCGCCCCAAATACACTCAATCCAAGCGTAGACTGAGACTAGATCAACTGTTAGTTTCCCCAGTCTCCGCTAAAACCACATCGTCCTCCGCAAGGGAATGACTGAGTCCTCCGAAGCGCATCCAGGTGCCCAACTCAAAGATGCAGTGCACGCGGGACACCGACGTCAGCTGCGAATCTGTGACCTGATGCGCTGCTTTCCTAACGGCGGTGCGCGATTGATGAGAACAAGCCCCTGCCCAGGTGAGTAGACCACTTGGCACGAGTACACACTGCCCCCGCAAGTACTTGGGAAACTGGCTGTGAAGGGACCGGGCACAAAATGGACAGCTGAGAACAAGGAGTGGTTCGCATGCTGTGACACCCAAAAGAAAAATTCGGTGGCATTGTTCTTGCGACTCTTGTGCTGTGTGACCAGAACTTGCCTTCGCAGATTGTTTAGCTTGTCACGCGCTGTCTGCACGGCTCTGCAGGGCATTGTGGCTTTGCAACTGCGAGGTCCCGCAGGCTGGGCTTTAGAGTCTAATGTACGGCTGAAATAACTAATTGTTGTCCTGCGGCTTAAGCTGGAACTGGTGACGCTCATTAACCTGTGATCCACGTGATTTTTCGGCATCAGGCATCATGTCACAGTTATGTAAGGGTTACTCGGAGATAGTACTGCTCCGACTACAATCTGAGTTTTGGTTATACTCTCTCATCATGGGCTGCACTCAAAATCAATAGAGATTGCAAAGGCGGTTCTTGCAACTTGCTGGTCGGCTACCCCTGCAGTGAATTGCTACGGCGGCTACGGTTTCATTGTGACTCAGCTGCAGTAGCTAGCCTAGACAACAATTACTTCCATGACGCTGCCCAGTCGATGGAACAACGGATTCTGGAGAATATTGGGCGCTTACAGGGGCGCTTACAGAGATTATTGGTGAGGATGCTTGACTGATGAATAAGGACTCTTCCAGATACGGATTTGCTTGAGTTAGACAAGGACTATACGAAAACTGAGTGAAGACTCCCTTATCCCTAGAATTCTAAAGGACCTAACATAAAACTGTCTGGGCCACCCTGATGTGAGATGTGTCCTCACGCGCTGTAGATTTGGCTGCGTAAAGGTCCGGCTAAACCTCAAGAAGTCACTGCCGCCCTAGACCGCAAATTCCCTGTTTGCCTGGATGGTATTGCCCTCGCCCCGGCCCAACGTGCAGACCTCAATGGTTTCTGTAGGGCTTTGGGCATTGGGCTTCAGATTTGCGGTTTAGATCTGGATGGCTTCGAATGCTTCGTTTGAGTCTGCAAACTGCAAATGGTGGGCTCCAAAGCCGTGGGTTGCCAAGGGTAGTCTGACTCTGGGTGGCCTTGTTTCAGGACCATCCCATAGACACAAGTTGCGCAATCTTCAAGAATACGAAATCCTGGAATGCCCCTATCTGACCCCTTTGGCAGGAGTTCTCGGTCCCACTCAGATACACCATGAAGACTGCTCGGAAACTCTGGGAACATCTGCTACAAATCTGTGAGATTGCTTACTTTTCGCAGAGCACAATCTGCAGAAATTCGCTCAGCAGGACGAGTAGTAGACCCTGAGGCGATCTTGAGGCTGAAGATGCCTTTGACGGAGGAACCTTAAACCCCCAAAGTCTCTAAACTGAAACTTCCAGGGAGTTCCAAAGTTCGGTTACACACGATATGCTGCCAATGCCAGAGTCTAGCAGCCTGAAGACATACTCCCGATATTCTGGCAATTTCCTCGATAAGCTGGCTACTGAGGAGTAGTGCAAACATTACGCCAGCTTTTCCAGCAAAACAGAAAGAAAAACGCGGGAGCAAAAACTCATCACGGTCTCCACACCGTGTCCTCAATCGTGTTGCTGGTGCTCACACTACACATAGCGATTCAAATGGGAGTGGAACATTTTCTAAAGCATCCATAGATAAAAATGTATCTCCCAGTAGTAGTACCTATATTTACTCCCGACGTCGGCCTTGAGTAAACAAGTCATCCAGGGTGTTAATCAAAAACTTGGTTGCGAGCTCTTTCGCACAGCACGATCTTCTCACCCATTCGGGGACCTGGGGGGCAGAGTCCAACCTTCCCTACATGCGCTCTTACCATGGGTACGCACAGTCACTTCTCAATAGCACATTTTCAGCCTTCAGAAAGCAATCTGAATGGCACGCGCTGGCTATGACATGCGACTCTCACGTCTCAATCAATCTAGTACAATTTCTGCCGTTACAGTTCCAAATTTTATTCTTGTTAGTACTATTGTTATTGGGTTCCACACGTAAGGGTGGGGTCTCTACAACGGCTTGTGACACTCCAGTGCAAAGGGGAACCAAAAGCTCCCTCTGAAACATCTCTTTAGCGAAGCACCTGTGCATCCCAGACAGTTTTCTACAGCGCTTGCTCAGCCTGGAACATCTCGTATCATTTTCCGCATCTTCTTTGAAGAACGCTGCCATAGAGCGCCCCAAACCCTCTCCAAGTCTCCAGGCTCTGATGTGTAACAGCTTGTCAAGGCAGCAGCCCTTGACGGTGCCAATGAAACTACCAACTATACAAGCCCTGAACACTTAGAGCTCGTGCTGTGTGTGCAGTTTCCCGATGCCTGAGATAAAGTCGAGCTCCAAGGGCGCGATGGGCACACAGGTTCCAGGCCTGCATGTGGGCAGATGTCAAAAGTACAGCCGTGGAACGAGATGTCAAACTGATGGTCAATCCCTTACTGGTCTTGATGCGGCACCATACATTTAAAAAAGAGCACGATGAAACAAATCCAAATGCAGACGACTCTTAGAATGGTTCCGGACACGAATGCAAGCTGCTTGGGCTTGTGTGTACTCAAGCTTCAAATATCTGACTACACCCGAGTTCGAAACTTAGGAAAAGCATGTTTCCGGCCTGTATATTGTACAAGGCCTTACAAGGGGTATGAGCTGTGAAATTTCGTTCCTTGTTACTGGATCTCCAGGCCAGGTGACAACAAGGCTGTAACATGAATCACCACAATATGGTCAGCAGCAATGCCAGCAACACTGCCTGGCAATTATAGACAAGAAGCACGGCAAGCATAGGTCATTTGAGCTACTGTCTAAACTCCTAGTATCCCCTTTAATATCCCCTTTAGTAGTCCCCTATATGATCCCTATATCCCCCCTTATGGAATTTAGACTATAGGTCATTTAGGAACGCGAACAAATTGCCTGTCCGCGTCCCAGCGCTGTCTCACCCCCTCTTGCGCGAGGGACGCCTTTCATGCAGCTGAGGGGCCAACGCTGACGGTTGACCACAGAATGGGTGGGACACAAGTAAGCATTTCTACGGCTACAAGTGCTGTAGGTCCCACAAAAAAAAGACCGCACAATTTGCACAGTACCCTTTGCTGGCCTCCTTGATTCAACAGAAACTATATGTCGTTGGGCACAAATGCAGGACCAGTGACAAGTCTGCTCTGGTTCATCAGCACCAGTAGCTACAGTAGCAGCAGTCGTAGTTGTAGTCGTCATGGTTGACGTACCAGAAGCAGCTGCAGTAGCAATAGGAGCAGCAGTGAAAGTAGCAGCGCAAGTAGAAAAAGAAACAGTAGAAGCAGACGAAGTAATAATAGTAGTACCAGCAATAGCAGCAGCGGTAGCAGCAGTAGCAACAGTAGCAGTAGCAGTAGCAGTAGCAGTAGCAGTTGCAGTCGTCGTCGTCGTCGTCGTCGCCGTCGCAGCAGCAGCAGCAGCAGCAGCAGCAGCAGCCGCAGTAACAGCAGCAAGTCGTAGCAACGATAGTAGCAGTGAAATGACCGCAGCAACAATGACGAAAAAATTGGTACTGGAAAGCCCCAAAGGTAGGGGATCCCAATATAGACCGCAAAAAAAATACAATCCTTCATTAGGGAGCCCCAAAAAAGGTATGTACTGTTAGCAACCATCATACCACTCCCCAGGCCTTACGGCGTGAACCACACGCCAGATTCCGACACCAAGTCATCCCCTTGAAAGCTCTGCAACCTCTGAAAACCCGAATGCACGTTGCCCCAGGCTAAAAATACGTACTCCACAAACCCCTACTTTGCTGAAATCTGTACCCTGTACACTGTACACCCCTTCAAAACCCTCTTCGAGAAGGCCTCATTGGGCGAACGCGCAGCCTCTTGGCTGAGCCTCGTAGCGGTAGAGAGCCACCTGCATGAACAGGCAGTTTGGAGTGTTCTTACGCACACCTGGAAATAGTCAGAACGTATTGAGATGGTGGGAAAATGCATTAGGGTAAAAATCTTGGGGCTACTAATGCTACTAGAAGAAGTACTACTAACAGCAGGAGTAATCGTTGCAGAGAGTAGAAGTAGCAGCAATAGCAGTAGTAGCAGCAGCAGTACTATTCCCTCACAGGAGCAGAAGCAGCAGTAGTAGTAGCGACAATACTAGAACCATGATAGTGGCAATACTAAGAGTAATAGCCGCATTGATGACGGGCATCAGTAGGAAGAGCAGTACTTAGTTCATTCTACAAGAGGAAGAAGAGGCAGAAGATGCAGCCATAATTCCTTCCGCAGGCTTGCACAATATTTTCATCCGAGCTCCCTGCCCCCGTGGCTTCCGCGAGCTGAGAGTCAGCATCAGCTCGTTCTGGCGGATCGCTCGCTGAAGGGAGAACTCGCTGGTTGTGAGTAGGGAATGAGGGGATGGAAAAGAAAATGAATGGAGGAATGGATTCCTGTAGTAATCCCTGTACAAACCCTTAACATACTCCCCATAACCGGTTTCTACATTTCCTACTACTAACCACCATAAGTTTAGGCTTTGGGGCTTCAGGATTGCATCTCAGTTGCAAGCTGGATAGCCCAGCTTACAGATGATTCAGGAGGACTACGTGAGACTCAGATTCTACCTGGCCTTGGGAGGACATCCCAAAGACATGATTCTCAACATTTCCCCATGCTGCAAATGGACAAGCGTATTCCTGCAGTATGAAATTCAGCTTGAAACTTGCATCCTCAATGGCAATCTCTCGAAGTGGGCAGTGATAGGACTCAGAGGCAAGTGGAACAACACGACTGTGGGCGGAGGGGGGTCCCTATGAAGGATTCCCTGGGGATGACTTTGGGGTTTGGGGTTATTGGGGTAATATAAGGGCTTATATGGGGACAATGGAAAAGAAACTGGAAGCTGCTACATTACAATTTGGTATATATTGGTGTATATTATAATGGGTTATATAAGGATAGTGGAAACGAAAATTGAAACTGCTATAATCAGCTCTAAACAAACAAGTCAGCCATCAATCTTTGATGAGAAGCAAAGCCCTGCATAAGCCAACGACGCTGCCTCTTGGCTAGCTAGGACTGGAGGAATGGATCCTTATAGTAATCCGTATATTTCCCACTATAGTTGTTTCCATTTTCTTTTCCATTCCTTCATTCCCAGCTAACCGAAGGTAAGAACAAGGAAAAGGCTTGGTGATGCGGCCCTAAAGCCCTAGCCCCCTGATTGTTTGAAGCCTCCAGCCGGCTCTCTGGCAAAATCTCTTCATCTGAGGACCCATCCTCAGCACCTGGGTTCACGGTTTGGGACTACTTACCTTTGGTGAGCTGGGAATGAAGGAATGGAAAAGAAAATGGAAACTACTCTAATGGGTTATAGAGGCACTATCATAAGGATCCATTCATTCCTAGTCCTAGCTCACCAAAGGTAAGATTAAGGATTCAGGGTCTAAAGCCAGGAATTAAAGGTTTGGGGAACAGGATTCAGGGTACGGGTCTTTGGGGTCAGAGGAGGGGAGGTTCGAACTGATAGAGACCCTATACAGCCCTACAGATACCCGACGAATCCTTGCGGAATCCACCTTGGCTAGTTCCCTTTAGGAGTACTATTTGATCTCGCATAATACGTCCTAAAATCCTAAAAGCTGTTCCCCCAACTCCATACATCCAAGAATAACTATTGAGGTTTCTCAGAATAGAGGTATCCCAGATGCCAAGAATACATCTTGCATTCCTACATAAGGAAAAAATCAGCATTCCTGAACCCCTGAGCCCTCAACCCTCACATTCTACGACCTGAAATCCTTAAGCTTTAAAACCTCGAATCCTATATCCTCAAACTCCTAAAACCTTAAACCTCGTCAGTCCCCGATCCCTACACCCTCATATCCTAGACCATGAACCCCAAATCCCAAAACCCAAAGAGCAGAGAATCTTAGCCAAAGCGCCATCCTCGAGTCTGTCGGCCACTGCTGGCCTTGCTATTCGAGGTATAGGACTCGGGGAAGTGGCTTAGGGCAGGTCAAGGGGGTTGGGGGGGGTTTATGGGGGTCATGATAGACAGTTTTTGGGGTGGGGAGGGCGCTAAATATCGTTTTTTGAATTCGGAGCTTTGGTGGGGGTCTGCAGCTTACAGTAGGAATGACAGACAAGAAGAAGGGCCTTACGATGAAACCTAGAACACTGCTGCTTGTGAACTGGCAACACAGTGGTAGCCGATAAAACGCACGCCCCCGGGGCCTTGTCAGCATGTGCTACGTCCCGCACTCATTCAATTCAGCTGTGTTGCATGGCTTGCTTGTCGGTACATGAGAGAACCCTTGGGGAATGCCGCGCTGAGAAGCTCATGCCCAAAGCACTGTTTTGGCTACCCACTCTTATGCATATGGAATCCCGCATGTCAAGGAAATTGTAGGGTGTGGGCCTGTGGGTCGGGGGAGCCTCGGGGTATTCAACAAGAGCGCATGTCCTAGCTGGAGATTCATACAACTGCTACGTGGATGATCCTATAATCTTCTGAAAATGAAAGAGCCCATTAACCTTTTGGCAATGTTTCCACATTCTGGTCCCAATTGTCGGGCTTTAATCGGTGGCAGTGTGAGCTCTGTGTTTATGCCGCAAAAATGTCTGTGATTATCGGGCACCCTTTGAACTTAAACCTCCGCAAATGCTTCGAAGGGCTTAGTACTACGAGGTTGTCCCTGTTCGAATGACATGATCCCGATGTGATCCCATTTGTCTAGTATGTCATCCCTCTACAAGGATGATTGCCATTGGAAGCCCTGGCCCAAAACGCTGAGCCGTGGTCCTCCTTTGGCCGCTCGCAGGCCGGTTCACACCTGGAGAAAAAGAATGTTTCTTGAAAGCATCCTTACTGCCTTTACAGGGGGCCTTCCAATCCCCCACAGATGCTAGCCAGAGCAAATTCAAAGGAGGGTATACTCCATTGCGTCTCCTCCACTGGTTTTTTTTTAATCTGCAACGGTTTGTAAAGGACGCACATGTATGTGTATAGCTGTGCTACTGAGCGAATGCATGACCCTGTGGCATTGAATCACGTCCATGTCCAAACGCAGCCGCTATCATGGAAGCAAAGAAGTGGTCACCAGTGTTGCTGGAGTGAACATATGTGAGCAATCACCGGTCACATCATGTTCAATACGTAGTAGATACAGGACTGTTTGTGAAACCAGTAGCTACATGACATCATCTTGGAAGCTCTTGTTCTGCTGCGGCTTATGCAGGGAGAAGACCCTCTGATGTGAATTTCGTTGTTGGTCGTTCTACGTTACAAGCTCGATTGAAAACTGGTCTACAAACTACATTGGCTCTCTTTTACATAGGTACTTTCAAGTGCCTACCAGGAATGTATCTGCGACAGGTGCTATTCAGCACACAGCTTCCTTGCCCATCCATCAGCAGTTGCGGACAGTGCTGTGATGACATGAGTTCTACCAGAACCGCAACTTGCCCTTCTCACCGACCCCAAGCCCAGGCGGAGGCACCTGGGCACACTGCTGGATCTTCCTGGCCAAGCTTAGCAAAGAGGGGGGCACATTGTTCCGACCAGGGTTGATGGTTTCAGGACTCCTGTCCGTAGGCCTGGAGGCTGCGCAGGGGAGTCCGGTCCAACAATGTGAGGGCAATTCAGTGGTTCATGCTTAGTGATTAAGGATGTATCTTGCAACGTCTGAGGCATGCGGCGTGGGAAAAGACTGAGAGCGCAGCGCTCTGGAGCAAGGAGGCTTGTGGGAATGCGCACGAGCAGAGAATCTTGAAGCCGGTAGCATGCTTCTGGTGGCATAAGATACAAATACAAGCCATTCTCTCAGAGGATCCAGTATTCCCTTCCAACTCGCGCCATATAACAGTATACTACATCTTATAACAATCATACGTACATACATACATACATACATACATACATACATACATACATACATACGTACATACGTACGTACGTACGTACGTACATACATACATACATACGTACATACATACATTAGTTAATACATTACATTACATTACACTACATTACATTACATTACATTACATACATATATATATATATGTATATGCATATATAGCCGGAGTTTACAATACTCCCACGCCCTAAAATAGCATTGATACGCTGCCCAGGCGAGCAGTGTCTCGATAGATGGGCTGCCACAATACTTCTTGCAATCCATATATACCCTGACTGTGTGTGAGAGTACCTGTATTTGGATACAGCAATACTTGAGAAAATCATCCACTCATTATCCATGCACAGCTCAAAAAAGAGTACGCTCACGAAAGCCCTATTCTAATTCGTCCAAAAGCAGCTTTGAGGCTATTCAACGCCAAAGGCATGGACCTATCTAATCTTGCTAAGACCTTGGAAAACACAACCCAATGAAGACCTGCAACAAGTACATTCAGCAAATAAGCGCTTCGCTGGCAAGCCACAGAGGTAAGATCCATCCTCAACCTCTCCACAACCCGAAACACTAAGCCATCCCTCACCTTAAACCCTCAACCCCAACAATCCCAGCTCCGCGGTATGCACACCTTCTTCTTGGAGGAGCTCTCGGACTTTGGCGATGCTGCCTGGGGCGTCATGGCTTGAGGGTCTTGGGCTGAGGCTTGCAGCGCGGGGCTTGTGGTTATGAAATCTGAGGTTCACTGGCTTTGGAGGCTTAGGAAAAGGTTTAGGTTGGGGGCTTTTGTGGGGTGGAATGCTTCCAAGTTGTCCTAGCTACGGGGGCTTTACGCAAGGGGGCCACAGTCTAGTCAAACTACTTTGGCTCAGACAACTTCTGCTGCGCCTACTGTCACCGTGGTATAGTCCCCCTTAGGTAGATAGAGCATGGCTTGAGGTATATTGATAATAAGATATACCCTATATTCGATCTACTTAAGGGTGAGCATAAGTGGGCAGCCTTCCTTCTTTTTGCTACCGACCGACCCCAAATTGATCTCAGCAAGCAGTTGCTGAGAGAGTCTGTAAGTCGATAAGTTGTTCAGGCAAGGCCATCTTCGCTAAATCATTGAAACAAGTTTCATGGCAACATCTTCTACACATATGAAGATGAATTGGTTCCATGCTGAAACAGCCCCAGAAAAACAACCCTGACCTGAAACACCCACATGTCCCTCACGCCGAGCTATTTCTGATCTTGATCCACTCGCTGCTGCACACCCACATAATCCTGCAGGGTTTGCCTGTATGTGACAGGTTGCCATCAATCCCTATGTTGGACTCCAAACATAACCCCCTGAATACCTTTGGGAACCTATGTAAACCCCGTGGGCCTGCACAGTCATTGCATGTCTGTACTCTCAATCCCAATACCCACCGCATATGTCGCCTCCTCCGGAATCACGGGGAAGCTCGGTGTGAGCCTGCAAGGGGCTCCAAGCTCACAATATACCACCTATAAAACCTATAATCCCAGTTTCCATTTATTTTACATTTTCTTTTCCAATACATTACCCCAATGTATACCCTATTATAATGTAGTAATTGCCATTTTCTTTTCCATTATCCCCAATAGTACCCCAACATACAAAAACCCCAAAGTAAGCAAACCACTCCCCCAAACCGGCTTTAAGAAGCACCCGCGGAAGCACAATAATATTAGGGTTATATAGGGGTGATATAGGGATAATGGAAAAGAAGATGGAAACTATTATAGTATATAGGGGAAATATTAAGCTTCTGACACCTGCAACCAAATTCATAAACAAGTGCTGCAAGGTGGTTTTGTTCAACAAAGCTCGTCCCTGCAAACGACGCACCTTGCCAACATCACTTCTTGCGATGACTTATGGCTGTAACTGAAGAACAGACCCAAGTCTGGGATTTCTCAAATGTGAACAAGGATTCTCTAGCTTCGTGGCAAGGGACAAACACATAAACAAGGCCTGAGTCGGAAGCTACGTTTAATTCTCTTTCTCAACTAAGCAGGCAGCGTGACCTGAAAAGTCTCCTCCTCCCTCAACGACCAAAAAAAACGTCTGGAGGTGCTACTTTGGATGGAGCATGTTGGTTTAGAGAGAGGGGAAGAGTATGGAATCCAATGCCCCTATGTGAGTCTGACAAAGATGTGCCTCTATGATCCTCTATGGACTTCAGAGTACTGTCATGGTTTCTTATCAAACCAAAATTCTGATACCCCATAGACGCCTGAAAATGTCGATGCAAATGCCTTGAACGATAACCCTTCTTCCCGGCGCCCACCCCGCCTGGTGAGGCTCATCGCCTCACTCCCAGGAAGTAAAAACCCTTTGGGTTGCGTGGGTACAAATGAGAGACGAATAAATAGCAGTTGCTGTGCTGTTTAGGATGTAGGGTCTGGTGCTTTACTGTAGGATTCAAACTTGTTGAGCTGACGGGTCCCATGCTTAGGGGCACGTCTAACTAGGCATACTTCGTCCTGGAGAAAGCGGGGTGACCCTACGTAATTCCGAGAGGTCATTACCCCAAAGACAATAAAACTGGTGATAGCAGTACTGGTACTGGCGACCCATGCGAATCTCAGAACAGCTTCTGCCCTGCTATCCCAAGGACATGCTGATGAGCATTCTTGGTCTCAACTGGCCAATAAGCAACAACAGTCCACGGATTAGCATCTGGTAGTTTCCCCAAATAGTGGGCCGCAATAGAGACCCCAAAATACTATAAGCCTTAATCTGGTGACCCCCAAATGGTACCCCTTATTTTGGGAAACCCCCATCTAGGCTTTCTAGGCTTGTTTGATGGGGGCATGTGCCAAATAATTATGGCCACTGCTTGGATCCTTGGTCTGAACCCTTATCTAATCACCTCCCCCTAAGATTCAGGACATCAACCCCTCTAATACTAAATATTTGCAATAGTTTGTTAGGGGTGGGGGGTGGCCTTTAAATTTAATATTCGGGGGAGGGAATGAGTGTGGTCTGCGCGCATGCGGTAGTTGATGCGGGGGCTACTCAAGACGGAGGTACATATTGGGATTGCAAACGATGTATGGGGGACCCCACCGAGAGTCCAGTGCGGACCGATTTTCTCCTTCTTTCATGTGACTATAGATATGACCAGATATGATATATAACAAAATATATCTTGTATATATATACATATATATAGGGCTATATTATCCACCTATAATGGAGAATCAAATGGAAAAGAAAATAGAAAATGACATGGAAACTGGCGGAATATAGGCCTATATTGCTAACCTATCACCACCTTGAACATGCCATTTGCAGTATGTAAGTCTTATCCTGCGAAAATCGAATCGCTTTTTTCATAGAACCAAAGGATGCTGGGCCTATCTACGTACGGGGTGGCAATGGAATGATGGGGTTCCAAAAAAAGGAAATAATAGGGCATGTTTTGAGAAACTCCACATTTCTACTCCAGGGCCCTTGATGTGCAAGACGTCGGAAAACACAGAGGACGTGGCCTTTACACTTGATGGACAAACTCCCCAGCCTCATAAGCCTGAATATACTGTGCAGATTAAAGGCTACAGTCAGAGAGTTTAAGGTTAAGGGTTTAGGGTTTGGCAGGGTTCAAGGTTGCTGCCCCTAAAGTTGCAGGGTCCATTTATTTCATCCCGAAACGTTTTGATCCCGTGTATGTACATAATCCCCATCCAGACCCTCCGTGGTGCCCATACTATTCATTCTTGCACCATACGGATCCATTCGAAACTTCCAGAACTATCGTATCTCTCACTGTTTCCAACGATGGATCCAACAATGGATTTGGGCATGTGAGATGATACATGTCAGGTTCCCCTGTAACCCCTAGTAATACTAATGCTGATAAGGCCAATACCAGTCCTAATAGCAATTTCAATAATAGTAATAGTAATAGTAATAATAATAGTAATAATAATCATAATAGTAATAATAATAATAATAGTAATACTAATAAAAAAAAATAATAATAGTAATAATAATAAGAATAAGAATAAGAATAATAAGAATAATCATAATAGTAATAATAATAATAGTAATAATAATAGTAATAATAATGGCAATAATAATAGTAATAATAATAATAGTAATAGTAATACCAATAATAATAATAGTAATAATAATAATAATAGTAATAACAATACCAATAATAATAATAGTAATAAAAATACCAATAATAATAATAGTAATAGAAATAATAATAATAATAGTAGTAATACTAATAATGATAATAGTAATAATAATAATAGTAATAATAATAATAGTAATAATAATAGTAATAAAAAAATATGAATAATAATTATAATAGTAATAATAATAATGATAATAGTAATAGTAATACCAATAATAATAATAATAGTAATAATAATAATAGTAATAACAATACCAATAATAATAATAGTAATAAAAATAATAATAATAATAGTAATAATAAAATATGCATAATAATAATAGTAGTAATACTAATAATGATAATAGTAATAATAATGGTAATAATAATAATATCAATAATAGTAATAATAATAATAATAGTAGCAGTAATAATAATGAGTAACAGGTTTGGCGGTTTCTCATCAGGGCCTACGTTTCCAAGCCAGGGCCCAAACTCGGCTGCGCATCAGTCGCAACGAGTGCAGGCGGTAGTGTCGATGGCTCTTTTGGCAGCGACAACCACCTAGAAACAGCTCAAGGCAACCCAACACCCATGAAAACGTAAGATTTCACTTCAGGGTCAAGGACCCCAAAAACAGGATTCCGTAGAACCATAGTTGCAGCTTACTCATTTGTGTGCCACCTGTTGGGGCCAGAAGCTCGCCTCTTGCTTTGGGAGGGGTTTTGTTTCGCCATGTTGATTCTATATATAACTCCTCAAGTTTACTGCATGCTGCTGATGCAGGAATTATGACATCCTTGACACACGAGCACCACGGCACGACGCCTACATTCTTGGGCACTTTGCTTGGTTACCCCTCAGGTTCCATGAGTAAGGAACCTGGAGGATTCTAGGTTGGTACTTGTCGTTACTAAAAATCCTGCATGACCCTCTGCTGCACTTCAAGATACCTTGCATCACGCAGTCAATGCACTCCTTCTCTCGTGAATAACATCCAGAACAAGGACACCTGTAACTTTGTAGGCAATCCCCATTGATGTAGCCCAACAGCCGACATATTTCAGCTCAAGGCCAGGCCTCCACAGAAACGAACGATGAATTCGACGCCGCCTGTGCGGGCATACCGGCCAACAAATTCCCATGGAGCCCTCTATAGTCCTGCTTTGCATGACTGCAGTCCTTGCAGGTACCCTTCTGAAAGCCAATGTTTGGAGATGTTTGGAGATGTTTGGAGTGGTGTTGCTCGAGGGTGTCCTAGAGGTTCCTGTCTGTCCTGCAGGTCGCAATCTACCATTGACCCGTTTGCGACATGTACAATACCTAAAGCCCTTACAATCCCTATACTCCCTACTCCCTTTTGATTTTCCGCTTTCTGGTCCATCATTGTTGGGGTCACTACATATAATCCCTAAACCTATCCCTATATGGATGTTTCCGGCTAAACCGTGGTGAAAGCATGCTTCGGGGATATGTTTCGGGGGTATGTTTCAGGGTATGTTTCGGGGCATGTTTCGAGATATGTTTCGGGGTATGTTTCGCAGTACAGGGCCCTTGACGAAAGGGACCTTGTGGGGGTATGAATCGGGGTATGCATCGAGGTATGTATCGAGGTATGTATCGAGGTATGTATCGTGGTATGTATCGGAGGGGTCATCCATGCTCCTTGTCAAGAATTCCTGACCCCCAATTAACGGAAAGACCCATATATATTGTTACAACCCCTATATAACCCATGGGGTAGGTCTTAATATGCAAGAAGATCACAAAGAGGACTACCTTGAAAGCTCCTTACACCTTGAAGAGTGCATATCCCTGGCCAGTATCATGCCCGACCTAGTCTTCAGACACCCTCTTGCTTGGTAAAGCCCTCTGAAATACCTAGCTGTTCAGCCACCGAAATTACCGGCAATCTTTGGGTTCAGGATCTTGTCCTTGTAGGAACCCCTTCGCAAGCTAATCTACCTGAGGCACCACGGTAGTTCTAGACGCGGGGATGAAACGGACAAGTTATACTCATACTCTGAAATCCTTCTGGGAAACAAATCCCTTCACCTCCATCTACCTGAGGCGCCCAGCCTACGCGGATCCAGTTGCCGCAGCTCAATGTGACGCTGGAGCCTTGTTGTTCGTCATTTGCCAGGAAAGGCTAGTGTTTACCAAAGTCATGATTGTTGCAGCTGTGGGTTCCTAGTGGAAAAGGTGTAGAACGCTTCATACTACGATGGCGAATATGCCTGACATTCCAAGTAAAGGTAACGGACGGTTTGGGTGTTCACGTGAACTAGCTATGCTGGTGTTCACTCTATGACTAACTATCCTCAAGAATGCATTCAATCTTGCCATTGTCATGGTGGGGGCTGCTGTTGCCACCAACTACTTTTACGAATTCCGCGGACACGGTTGATGGCACGCGTTATCAAAAGTTGCCATCATCGTCCTCATCAGCAGCAGCGCACTCAACATCCTCACAATCATTATCACTAGTGGTGACGGTCGCAACTCCAGTCTTCTTGCGGCGCTGCGGACGTTTTGCAACCATTCCTCCAGCTTCTATACCATGATTACTAAGTCGCCCTGGCTTTATTGTTGTAATTTGTTTCTTTTTTGCCTGTCGCTCATGTCCACGGCTGCGGCTGGCTTGGGAACCTCAAATACTGTTGGGCCCGGGCTGATCTTCAGGAAAGTTCCCCATTTGGACCCCGCATCCATAATGTAGAATTGGTCACTCTCCTGCGCACGCGTCTGGACGAATCTTCCGGCATATGCACACCACCGTGAAACGCACTGACGGCTATGAATGGGACAGCGGGATTCAGATCTAATCAAATTCACTTTCCAGATCGGGGGAACTACGGCCTCCCGTGTTCTCGAAAACCATTTGCCTCTGCGCTTTCGAGTCATGATGATGCTGCCTCTGAACAATCTTCTGCAAAGCATGCACAGCCCTCAAATTGTCCTGGTCGTGCACGACGTTGAAATGGGATCGGGAAGCAATTGGCTCCGTCATGGCGTAGTCTGGGACCAGGGTCCTGTGAGTTCACTCATATGTGCGTAAGCTTTGAAGAGAGCTTGCAGGGGAGTTTGAAGGATGGACGCTCTTCAGGGTGGGCAGGATGGGGACACAGGCAGCCTGCAGATCCTAGTAGTTACATCTTGAAAAAACATCCCCCAAGAAGGGACTGTGACTAAGCCTTAGGAAGAACCTAACTCCCTTTCAGCTCTCATATGCCCTGCCGTGTCTCGTATGACGCCGACACCTCTTTATGTAGAATCCTAAGGAAGCACATGGGTCCTCCTTGATGAACTGCGGCCAAACTTTGTGACGCCACTGAAGCGGGTGCCTAGTCAGTTCGAGTGTACATGACCATACTCCTCACATGATCCCTTCTGATGCATCAGTGTTCATGCTACTATGACCGTGCATGACGCAAAACAGTCACAGTTCGTGATGGGATGGTGCGCAGGAACTGCGTGTGCCTGCACAACCTGATTTGTAGGGCGTGCCTTTGTGGGTCCCTTAACTCTCGGAACTACATGCTGCAGCCTGCATTTTCTATGGTTTTCAGGGCTATCAGTAAGACTGTCCCTACAAAGGGTTGCAGCACTGACTCTCGCTCACGCAGTGCAGAGCTTTGGCATCAAGCTGGTTTCAGATCGAGAGTATCGCCAATTTTGACGAGCTTACTCATGCTTAGTTGGGAACGCAGGCACGGCTCCTAATAGTAGCCATTACATACCCAGATTGCAACCCTTACCGTCCCTGTAACCCGTTCCCCCATTCCATGTCTAGGAAAACATCCTGCATGTCTTCCTGCGAAGCTGGCAGCTGGTGCTTTGCCAAGACTCTCTTCCGAAATTTCTATTATAGAAATAGGAAGCATTTAAATTCTGAGGTCCCGAGCCGTTGGCCACCACTGCAAGCGCCGGAAGGGATAACACATCGGTGGCCGCCTCCAGTGGTTAGAGTATGATAAGATCCTGAGGTCACTCTGAAACGTTAGATCCCCAATAACATCTCATGGTGCACCTCCGCCCCATAATAATAGTACGGTGAAGGGAGGAAATCTTGCACCAAACTGTTGTCGCCCGTACCCAGAAATTGCGTCGCTTCGAGATTAAAAATTGCCCGGGTCAGTGGATTGAGTTTTGGAATACGTGTTCAGCGTCGTTTGGTGGTTCGAGCTGTAAGCTGCTTATCCGCAGCTCTGCGGTAATAGTAATAGTAATAGTAATAGTAATAGTAATTGCAGAGTTTTCGGTGGTGGAAAATCCAATACCCTGAATACATTCCTCTGTGCAATCTCCATATCACTGCACGCTGAATATCTCAGAAGGGCCTACTGATCCCACATGTTTGACAGACACCTTGGAACCCTGAACTAAGCTCTGCAAGCCTCCATTTTAAAAAAACAAACTCCAGACTCAAGTCCTACGAATATTTCTGCTTGCAGAGCGGTAGCAGGACATGTTTTGGAACCCAATCAAGCCCTGGTATACATACCCCAATGTATTTGCATCCCGCCCAAAATCCCGAATCTAACGCGCCCGCTGGGAGGTGCAAGGGTATGGCTCAGGGTCCAAGGTGTTCATTGACTGTGGGGGCACGCTCATGACTCTAGCTACCCAATTGCGACATTTCTCGAGTATACCACCTAGCTCATGCCCCTTGCTAGCTCATGGAACCTTCGGCTCTGAGCCAAAACAGCACCCCAAGTAAATTCTTCAATTGGGAACCACAAAATCTAGACCATGCAACATAATTCAAGCCCCCCACTACAACTCCTAGGCATTCCCTGCCATCAACAATCCTAAACCGTGAATTTGTAGCCCTAAACCCGATTCTCGACCTAGATACGGAAAAACTAGGTAACTACATTAAAACCATGTAAGACCCTATAATCCCGTATAGCTACAACCATAAGTAGCACTATTTTTTCGTTCTATACCTGCCCCCCTCCTAAACACTGAATCCAAGTATATTCCCGGTGTCCATGCCATTTTCCATTTTCTTGTCCATGTGATTCTCCATTGCTGGCGTACTGTCCCAAAATCCTACATAAGCCTAGATGACCCATATAATCCGGGTATGACCCTATACAACCCTACTTTATCCCTATATAACCCTAAATCCTAAATCCCAATTCTCGACCCCAAGCCTCCCCCGATCGAGGTGAGCTTGGTGCAGCCGCCTTTGGAGCAAGGTGCCGGGGAGTTGGAGGGCTTCAGGTTTTGGGGCTATGCAGGGTTTAGGGTTTAGGGTGTTATGCAAAGCTCTTCTGGGGTTTCGGGTTTTGGGGATGAGGCTTAGGGAATAAATTAGGAATATAATAGAGGAGCAAGTGGTGGGGTCCGACTGGTCAAGGGCCTTGCGATTCGGCATGCTGGCATAGGGAATAGGGATGAGGGCCTACGTCAACCTTGCAGCGGGCAGCCGGGTTAGAAGTTCTTGCTGGCTTCGCGTCTTGCACACATGGGTTAACTTGGATCTGATGGTCCCGGTTTCGAGGTGAGGGCCTGTAGGTTTGAAGGCTCTAGAGTTGTAAGCTCCAAGGACAAAATGATCCGATCCATATCGCTCCCAACTCCCTACTTTGACCCCCATCCTGTTCTCGCTGTTGCGCTATGGCTGCTAGTGCAAGACCTGCGCCACTAACCACCTGGCAAGTGAAGTCTCAAAGCCGTATAGCCGAACTGCTTTTGAATCAGCTCTGCAAGCAAATGTCGGGGAAGCTCTCAACCTGATCCTCATACTAGTCTCTCCTAGCTATGCTGGCACCTACATAGGATCCCGAGTCCTCCAAAGGGATCCCTGCCTCTTTCACCCTGAACCCCCTCCTGAGCCCTCACCCAGAAACCTCAACCTAATCTCTACACCCCAAACCCAAATCTGAAAAAACAACAACAAAAACATACAACCCTAACTAGAATGCCTACATCCATATCCCCGACACCTCAAGTTCCTCATCCTTAAAGCCACAAGCCCGCAAAGCCAGAAATCCCCCGGAGGAGCGCAGGAAAACAAAGCTCTGAAGCTGTAAAACCCCCCAAAATCCCTACAGCCCTAGAATCCCTGAGACCCTAAAACGCTAACGCGACCACTTACCAGTACTATCCTCGCTACTACCCTACTACCTGAACCTCAAGAATACTCTTTAGCTACCGAAAACAGGTAAAACTACCCACCCACCCTCACATCCACCCACCCCAATATAGACTCCAAAATACTACAATCTTTACTATGGAGACCCCCAATGAGGTACCCCTAATTTTGGGAACCCCTAATCCCTATAAAATCCCCTATATAATCCCAGTTTCCATTTCATTTTCCATTTTCTTTTCCATTTGATTCTCCATTATAGTAGGTACCCCTAATTTTGGGACCCGCCCAACCCCTACAACCCATTGACTGGGCCTGCGCCTTTTCTTCTCCCTCCCCAGGCAGGGCCAAAGCCGGCTGATCAGCTCCCAAATCGCCTGACTTTGGGAGTAGTCTGGGGCCAGAAATGCTTTGAGTTTGAAGAGTTTAGGGTTTAGGGTTTAGGGATATATTGGGATGATGGAAAAGAAAATGGAAACTACAGGGATTATAGGGGTTACATAGGGGTTTGTTTTAAGGTGCCCTTTCTTGTGCAATCTATATGCTGCGGAAGGAACTAGCCAAACGTGGGCCCCAGCATGCTTGGAAACCACGGCTACGTCGGCAACGGGGTGAAGATGATTGAAGAGTAAAGGAATTTGCGCCATACACACGAAATCCTTGAACAAGACTTCAACTTTAGCCCCCTCCCCCTTCCCCAACTGAGCCCTCTGCCGCTGACGACACGGAAAGCAAGCGCCTTCCGCGTGGCGGCGATGCAGCTGTCAACCTAAGGGCTAATGGTTCGCTAGTCTGAGCTTAGGAGATTTGCGTACAATGGCTTCAGATGACAAACTGGTTCATCTACTTGAGGATTAGCTTGGTGGACAGATTTGAGTTCTCTGAATCCGCAGAGGGAGGAGTGCGGCCGCTGTGTCCTCATAGCATGCACGCCAATACTGAAGATGGAGGGCAACTGCATCCATGTGCGACTGCTGAACTTCTACAAGCCATGATTGTGCAGAACGCGGCGACAATGATGACGATGATGGTCTGGCTGTTGGTGATGCTGATGGTGGTGTTGATGGTGACACTGGCGATGACGATGATGATGATGATGATGATGATGATGATGATGATGATGATGTTGCTGCTGCTTCTGCGTCTGCGTCTGCGTCTGCGTCTG